>PITA01005359.1:0-95390 GCA_004023965.1 Spilogale gracilis
AGATTATCCACCATAACCAGGTGGGATTTATTCCAGGGATACAAGAGTGGTTCAACACTTGCAAATCAATCAATGTGGTAGAACAAATCAGTAAGAAAAGAGAGAAGAACCACATGGTACTCTCAATTGATGCAGAAAAGGCATTTGACAAAATACAACAACCGTTCCTGATCAAAACTCTTCAAAGTATAGGGATAGAGGGAACATTTCTCAACCTCATAAAATCTATCTATGAAAAACCCACAGCAAATATCATTCTCAACTGGGAAAAACTGAGAGCCTTCCCTCTGAGATCAGGAACAAGACAAGGATGCTCACTCTCACCACTACTGTTCAACATAGTGTTAGAAGTCCTAGCAACAGCAATCAGACAACAGAAAGAAATAAAAAGGATTCAGCTTGGCAAAGAAGAATTCAAACACTCTCTTTGCATATGACATGATACTCTATGTGGAAAACCCAAAAGTCTCTACCCCCAAACTACTAGAACTCATACAACAATTTGGTAATGTGGCAGGATACAAAATCAATGCAGAAATCAGTTGCATTCTTATACACGAACAATGAAAATATAGAAAGGAAAATCAGAGAATCAATTCCGTTTACTATAGCATCCAAAACCATAATATACTTAGGAATAAACCTAATCAAAGAAGTCAAGGATCTGTAGTCGAGGAACTACAGAACACCCATGAAAGAAACTGAAGAAGGCACAAAAAGATGGAAGAGCATTCCATGCTCATGGATTGGAAGAATAAATATTGTTAAAATGTCTATACTGCTCAGAGCAATCTATACTTTCAATGCCATTCCAATCAAAATTCCACCAACATTCTTCAAAGCGTTGGAACAAACAATTCTAAAATTTATATGGAACCAAAAAAGACCCTGAATCGCTAAGGAATGGCTGAAGAAGAAAAACAAAGCTGGGGACATCTCGTTATCTGACTTCAGGCTTTATTACAAAGCTGTGATTAGCAAGACAGCATGGTACTGGCACAAAAACAGAGAAATAGACCAATGGAACAGAGTAGAGAGTCCAGATATCGACCCACAAATCTATGGTCAAATCATCTTTGACAAAGCAGGAAAAAATATCCGGTGGAAAAAAGACAGTCTGTTCAATAAATGGTGCTGGGAAAATTGGACAGCTACATATAGGAGAATGAAACTAGACCACTCTCTTACACCACCACAAAGGCAGACTTGAAATGGATGAAAGACCCCAATATAAGGCAGGAATCCATCAAAATCCTGGAAAAGAACATAAGCAGTAACTTCTTTGACATCGGCCACAGCAACTTCTTTCAAGACACATCTCCAAAGGCAAAGGAGACAAAAGCGAAAATGAACTTTTGGGACTTCATCAAAATAAAAACCTTCTGTACAACAAAGGAAACAGTCAACAACACAAAGAGGCAACCTACAGAATGGAAGAGGATATCTGCAAATGACACTATAGACAAAGGGCTGATATCCAAGATCTATTAAGAAATACTCAATCTCGGGGCACCAGGGTGGCCCTAAGGTAGTAGGTTGGTGACTACCTTAGGCTCAGGTCATGATCCTGGAGACCCGGGATCGAGACTCATATCAGGCTCCCCTGCTCGGTGGGAAGCCTGCTTCTCCCCTCTCACTCCCCCTGCTTGTGTTCCCTCTCTGGCTGTGTTGGTCTCTGTCAAATAAATAAAATCTAAAAAAAAAAAAAAAAAAAAAAAAAAAAAAAAAAAAAAAAAAAAAAAAAAAAAAAAAAAAAAAAAAAAAAAAAAAAAAAAAAAAAAAGAACTACTCAAACTCAACACCCAAAAAGAAGATGAATACATCAAAAAATGGGCAAGAGACATGAAGAGGCACTTCTCCATAGAAGACATACAAATGGCTAACAGATCCATGAAAAAATGTTCATCATCACTAGCTATCAGTGAAATTCAAATCAAAACCACACTGAGATACCACCTTACACCAATCAGAATGGCCAAAATTAACAAGTCAGGAAACAACAAGTGTTGGAGAGGCTGTGGAGAAAGGGGAACCCTCTTACACTGTTGGTGGGAATGCAAGTTGGTGCAGTCGCTTTGGAAAACAGTGTGGAGATTCCTTAAAAAATTAAAAATAGAGCTACCCTATGACCCTGCAATTGCACTACTGGGCATTTACCCCAAAGATACAGATGTAGGGAAAAGAAGGGCCATATGTACCGCGATGTTCATTGCGGCAGTGGCCACAATCACCAAACTGTAGAAAGAGCCAAGGTGCCCTTCAACAGATGAATGGATAAAGAAGATGTGGCACATATATACAATAGAATATTACACCTCCATCAGCAAAGATGAATATCCAATTTTTTTAGCAACATGGACTGTATTGGAAGAGATTATGCTGAGTGAAATAAGCCAAGTAGAGAAAGTCAAGTATCACTTACTTGTGGTGCATAAGGTGTAATATAAAAGACAGTAGGAGAAGGAAAGGAAATGGGAAGTCGGGTAATTTGGGGAGGGTAATGAAACATGAGAGACTTTGGATTCAGAAACAAACTGAGGGTCTTGGAGGAGGGGGGTGGGGGGATGGGGGAGCCTGGTGGTGGATACTGAGGGCACGTACTGCATGGAGCACTGGGTGTGGGGCATAAACAATGAATCTTGGAACACTGAAAGAATAAAATAAAAATTTTAAAATAAAAAGAAAAAGATTTCATTTTCAATGAAAAAAGACATTCTATGAACATATTTATTCACCTTATGTCAATTCTATAAAACACATATATAGTACTGATTTTAAAAAAATATAAACTACTTGTCCCCACATACACTACTTTCTTCATTACATCTGTTGATATATCTATACATAAACATACATAATTAAATTAGAATTTGAAAATTCATTCCAGGTACAAGTTAATACTGTCAAGTAGAAGATACATATTGGCATAAATATAATAATATATGCTCTCTTGAGATAAAAATTTTTTACATTTTTTACATTCAAAGAGGTGTGTGTGTGTGTGTGTGTGTGTGTGTGTGTGTGTGTATGCACGCACCCGCACGCTCAAGTAAAATAGCAGCAGATACTGGAGCATGAGAAGATCTCATTGATAATCGAGAAAAAAGTTAAAACTAGGCAACTGCATCGATAGTGTTGAAAAAATGGCAGAGTGATCATCACATTTTATACTTTTAAACATCTTATAATGTTCTCAATTATACTTTAATAATGCTGAAAACTGTAGTAAAATTGAACAGTGATATAAACTTGAAGAAAATGGGTGTTAGCGTAATAAAAAATCATCAAGAAATGCCAAAGACTTAAATAAACTCTGTATGAGGCTGTTATATGCCTGTTTATTTTAACAATACAGAGCTTATGAGAGTTAAGAATGAAATAGTTTATTTTGTATTTTGTGCCTGTGTCCCCCCACCTTTACCCCTGGCACAGAGACTGACATAAGAGACACACAATACATGCTCAGTGAGTCAGTAACTGATTGCTATCAACTGAATGATTTAGATTTATCAACCTAAAGTTGAAGATAGGTTCTGTCAGACGTCCACTAACTCCAAGTACATGCCCAGAGACGAACAATGGCTGTCAGAGGAGAAATATCATTAGTTGGTGCTTTATCAATATATTCAATGATGACCAGGACATATTTGAAGTTTTAGAACATCTGAAATATGAGAGAATGGAGAATACTTATTTGGGAAAACATATGTTTGCAGAAGGCAAGGAAGTTTTCATACCATTAAGTAGTTAAACTAGTCGAAACAGTGAGATTAATGTTTGGAGGAAGACTTCAATCAAGGTCAGTGTGGAGAAAAATGTTCAATATAATTTTCACCCTTTCTGAACCAAACATGAAAAAAGGCAGAATTATAATTTTTTTCCACAGTAATTATTTTAAAGCTAAAAAGTAGTTTCAGACTCTATCAGTATTGTCATCAAATTCCTTTGCCCAACTCAGAGCTGTTACCTGGGAAAAATCTTACTGGCCTCAGAGACCTCTCCCAAACACAGATGTAATCCTCCATCTTCAGATGGCGTTAGCTTTCAGCTAAGTCTTTATTTCCGATGGAATGGCTCTCTCACTGTTGTGGTGGAAAGAGAAACAAGCACACCCCAAAAAAAGCTGCTGAGGGCATTGCATGGCTTGTTGCTCTCTGGGGTTTTCATAATCCACTAATGTCTGATGCTTTCCTTTTTTAATTTTTATTTTTTTAATATTTTATTTATTTGACAAAGAGAAACACAGCCAGAGAGGGAACACAAGCAACGGGAGTGAGAGAGGGAGAAGCAGGCTTCCTGCCGAGCAGGCAGCCTGATGCAGGGCTCGATCCCGGGTCTCTAGGATCATGACCTGAGCTGAAGGCAGAGGCTTAACCACTGAGCCACCCAGGCGCCCCTGCTTTACTTTTTAAAAATATTTTATTTATTTATTTGAGAGAGAGAGAATATGAGAGAGAGTGACAATATAAACGGGAAGGAGCAGAGGTAGAGCAAGAAGCAGGCTCCTGGCTGAGCAGGGAGCCCCATGCAGGGCTTGATCCCTGGGCCTGGAGATCATGACCTGAGCCAAAGGCAGATGCTTAACCAACTCAATGGCCCAAGTGCCCTTGATGCTTTCCTTTCCATGGAAAAAGAATGTCAGTGAGAAACAAAACCCACAAGTTGTCTTTCTTTTTACAACATTTCAAATTTCCAAGGAAACAGTGTCTGGGAAGCATGCCATTGTGTTGCTTATCTGTAGGTTTGCAGGACCCTGATGGTCTAAAGAGCTCAAGCATTCCTTGACCTGTGGCTCCACAGAGAAGTCCATCTATCCAATAGAGCACTTCTTGGCAACCCTAGGGAGAGTACTGGGCTTTTCTAGTGAAAGTAACAATTTCTTTCACTGAGTGCAGGTGAGGTGCGGCACTTAGAAAGAAGCCTCGTTATAGTTCTCAAAAATGAAAGAGCCGCAGGATATGAAGAGGGAGCTCCCCGTTCTAGGCTCTAATCCCATAACAGGTGGTAGCCTGTTTTCTTGAGTGTGTGGCAGTTTGGAGGTGGTTGTTGGCAGGAAGAGAGGGATGAGTAAAGTTACTTTCATCCCTACCATGCAGAAAGCTTTCTCAGTCTAATGAAAACAGAGCAATGCCAACTCCTACCGGATGTAGCAGGCATCTTAGAACAATGAGATAAAGCAGTGCACCCCTTAATACCCATGTCTGTCATTGTCCTATGGCCAGCTCCTCAGCTACACAATTCCAAGAGTCGGGAGGCACCTGAGAGATAGGCGTTAGGTATTAAGCTTGAGGAGGCAAGCAGGCAATCTATTACGTTACTGTTATTAGTCTGGCCCATACACAAGCAGCACAGTTCCTAACTGAGTGCATGTAGAAACATGTAGAAACATGAGATCCAGTAGACAGAATGCATCAATGGAAGAGGCATAAGGGACATTCAGCTGGTCATCTGATTCCACAGCCACATTGCCTGGTAACAGCAGGAAGCACATCCTGCAGATGGGTGGAGGCAGAGCTGGGGTGGGGTTGCGTGGAAAGGGGAGGCTAAGAAGGGCACAAGTCAGCCCTATTCTCTCAGTAGGTGGTCAAGTTCTTGGCAGAAGGATGGGTTTCTCATAAAGGCTGGACTTCAAGTTAAGGTTCTATTACTAAGCAGGGAATTAGGATGCTAGTTAAAAGAAATGCAGCTCTATTGCAAACCTGTTGATTTGAAGACTTGGACTTGAGAGGATTTTGAAGTTGAGAATCTTGAAACTCAGAGTCTATTCAAACCACTCCAATAGCACATCTTTGTTGTCACACCTGACCCATTCACGGCAACTGATCAAAAGATGTCGCTGAATCTTCTGATTCACTTTTTGCTCTAATTAGAACTGCCTCTCTAATCTGAAGGCAGGGGCCATCAATAGGGCTCAAAAAATTTGTGGAGGAAAAGGGAAAGTAAGCAAGGAGGGCAGGAGATAATAAATGTTTTCCACTACCCCTTAATCCTTCCAGATGGATTCCATTTCTCCTGGAATGTACTTTTATCTGTTACTACTAGCCCTGGCTTGTGATATCTTCTTTGTCATGTTCTTATTTTCTGAGAAGGAACATTCTGAAGGAAAATTCATTTGATTCAATGGTAACATTCCAGGAGAAAGGGGGAGTGAACTCAGAGAAAAGAGAGGGAGAAAATCCAAGTGTATTTAATTTTTTACTACTTAGTTTTCTATTTATTGTCAGAAATCTACATACATAATCAATATGTTTGGTTAAAAAACACACACAAACAAAAAACCAAGGACATATCAAGCCCTAAAATTTGGCCATGGAATACAATACAATAAAGCTGCATATCTGTACCTCTTTATACTGCTGGGATAGTTATGTTTTGTTTTGTTTTAATAGTGTAAGACAGGGCAGGGGCACCTGGGTGGCTCAGTTGGTTTAGCGACTGCCTTCGGCTCAGGTCATGATCCCGGAGACCCGGCATGGAGCCCCACATCAGGCTCCCTGCTCGGCGGGAAGCCTGCTTCTCCCTCTCTCACTCCCCCTGCTTGTGTTCCCTCTCTAGCTGTATTTCTGTCTGTCAAATAAATAAATAAAATCTTTAAAAAAAAGACAGGGCAATTCCTCATTCTTCATGTATTTATTTGTTTGTTTTATAATCTCTCTAAAATGGTTCCACTAAGAAAACTCCAATTCCATAGAAACATGACCAAATAAAATTATTCTTCATTCTAGTCCAGAGATGGGGTTCTAAATTCAATTTGCTATAAAGGTTATTTCATTTCAAAAGTCACAAATAAATAAATAAATAAATAAATAAACAATATATTTCCTATTGCTATTTTAAATGTTGCAATTGACTTTTTGAAAAGCATATTTTCTTTTGGGACTATTCTAGTAAATACAGATTTTGAAAACCTCAGAAATGAGAATCCGTTATGTGCTGTCTCATATAAAGGAAGAAGTTTTAAAGACAGAATGAAAAGGAATGAGAACATTTGAATATTGGGTGAAAGAGTTACTGGATATGGTTTGCAGAAATCTGCAGAACTTCTTTCTAACACTTAGTAGGTATCTACTGAACACACACACACACACACACACACACACACACACACAAGCTTTTCATTTGCCGTGACAAACCTCTACTCTTTACCATAAATAATTTTTAGATTCATGCAATGGCCCTGGTCCTTGCTTAAATATGCATAGGGGGAATGTCACAAAAAAAAGGCAAAGGACAGGAATATATTGTACTGAAGATTCCTTTTGTGTTTATATAAGCCAATAATTCTGTAGGATGAGTTTATTATCTAGAAACATACCTCTATTCCCACCTGTTCACCTGTCTCAGTGGCCATATTAGTGTGTTTTATATATTAGTGTTTTAGATTTTGCCAATCAATTATATTTTTCAAATTAAAAAAATGAGTTAATAAAACTTAATGGTACTATCAATGTGGAAAGAACGAAATGTTGCAACTATTCATTTGAAAGGAAATATTAAACCCAACTCCTTTATTAGTGTGGAGCATGAATTTGAAAAAAGTTATCACTAGAATAATGCAGACAGTCTGGTATATTAAGTGCATTAACTCCAGAAACAGATGAGTAAGGTTTGGTTCTACTTCTGCTTCTCCCATTTTGTATGTGTCCTTTGGTAGATTCTTAGTCTCTGTCAACATTAATTCCCTAATCTACAAAATAGAGAATATTTGATACCTATTTCACAGATATACAGTAAAGATTAAACAAAATAACATATATAAAGTATATAACACAGCAAATACACTAGAAATGTTTATTATTATCATACAAAGTACATTATATTTAAGATAATATATTTAGATTGCATATGCTCTATGTGATTTATAAAAGGTAAACAATTATTTGCTAACTGGGGATTGGTAAAATATAGGTATTTTAAATATATCAAAGCTTCATAGGGTGGAATGATGAAGAAAACTGTATTAACAGTCATTGAAAATTATCTTCCAGCATTTATACAACTGAGGGGTTTCCTTGTTTAAATTATCAGTTTAGATGAATAAATCATCTGTTTAGATGAACAAATGAAACATTCATGATGCATAAAAGCCTATCAGATATGTTATAATCAAGCACAGTTTAATCTATAATTTACTGTGGATTCACTTTCCAAGAGATTTATACATGATTCCTCCCCTTTTATTTCAGATAGTATCAGTTATACCATATGTGATATGTCAAAACTGTTTCTCAGAAGAGGCAACTCAATCAACACCAAAATGTTACTCAACTTTTAAAAGCTGAACACTGCTCATTCCCCAATTTTCTAAGAAAGACATTTTTTAGTGAACTCTTATACACCATCCATATGATTTAGGGATGTCCTTTAGAAAATTTATCTTCCACTCACAGTCCTGGAAAGATCATAGATAGTACATGATGTTTTATAACGAATTTTGGGATTGAAATAAGATGACAGCCATGTAAAGTCTCTTTGATGCTTCCTCACTTATTTATGTGTGATTAAGTGAGAACCCATAGCTCCCAGCATGGCTGAGTTGCAGCAGAGTATAATCCACTTAAACAGAGCTTTTACCAAAGATCAGAAACCATTCTACATATAAATTAGGGTACAAGTGGTTTATTTGAAGACAATGTCAGGACCGCCTCCAGAATGGATAATTAATGATTCTTTAAGACCAGAGTGTATGCCACTTAAACAATAATGTTTAAGAATCATTTGTGTGTCTTGCTGCCTCATTGTACTAGTTGGAAGAGACACTTCTAATAAAATGTTCAGTTTGTGGTGAGAAGAATGATGTTAATCTTCGTAGAGTTTACCAATTCTTATTCACTCAATTGAGAAGCAAGTGGTAAAGAAAGATAATATATTAAGAAAATAGAAAATGGTTAAAGAGATGTCAATTAACATCTTTTTTGTCCCATGATGTCCTTTCTATTATTAAGTTTTAAAAATCCTGTTAAAAACAAATAATGGTTCGCTGAAGTTTTCCTATTTCTGTTGACAGAGTAAACTTACTGAACACGTTCAGTTGATTAGTCTCAAACCTCATCCTTTACCAAACTAGTTATCACATCCAGTTTCCTTCCTAGTGTCTCTCAAACCCATATGTTGTGGCAATTAGCACTACTGCTTCCCTAGATTTATTACCTCCAACCCACCCTTTTGTGTAGCTCCACATCAATTTATCTTATAGACTTGACATTACTTTCATTCATCATTCATCATTCCGTTTTCAACAACTTCCACCTATGCTCTAGTATCTATGGGTACAAGTTCAATAGTCCCTATAGACTGATGTCTACAATTTATACTCCAATCCCTGGCACCCTATTGCATGCCAGACCATTCTTCTAGCTGCTCTTGAACAAATATTATGTATCCTCACTCTCTTGCTTCTACTAATTTGATTGTTCTCAAAGATCTGCCAGTTTGTTTGTTTGTTTATTATTTGGATATAGTCAATACACAATATCACATTCGTTTCAAGTATACAACGTACTGATTCAACAAGTTTATACCTTATGCTATGTTCATCACAAGTGTAGTTGCCATCTGTCTCTATACATCTCTATTACAATATAATTGACTATATTCCTTATGCTGTGCCTTTTATTGCCATGATTTACTCATCCCATAACCAGAAGCCTGTACCTTCCACTCCCCTTCATTCATTTTGCCCAGCCTCTCATGCCCTCTCCTCTGGCAACCATGGGTTTGTTCTCTGTAGTTATAGGTCTTATTCTGCTTTTTTGTTTGTTTATTCATTTGTAGGTTTTTGGGTTTCTTGGTTTTTTTGTTTTGTTTTGTTTTAGATTCCACTTATGAGCGACATTATATGGCATCTGTCAAAACCAATACCGTATGATATCACTTATAAAGATCTAGCAGTTTTAATTCTTATCTAGCCCTTAAAGGTCAGGTTACATTTCATGTCTTCAGTGAGGTATTACCCGACCACAGTAACCCATTGTAATTGGCACTACTATCATAGAACATGTGGGATCTTATACTTTTATAGCTTACATATCTCAGTTCTCTAAGTAGATTAAGAATTTCTCGAGGACGGGTATTTCTTTTGACATTCTATTGAATAACAAAGCAAACGTCATGGGAATAATGGATAACTGTGTGGTGCTATTATCATTTTTCTTTATTTGTTAGCATATTTTTCTGTAAATCCCTTAATAATTCCCACAGCAGCAGGAGTATTGTTAAAAAAAAATAGACCAAAAAATGTTCAAAAAAAGAAAAAGTAATGATTAGTCAAATGAACATTTTTCAGAAATCCTGCACTGGTGTTTAGACTAGACCTCAAAGTTTCCTTTTAGATAAAGAATCTTATCCTGAAGAATTAGAAAAAGGGAGGGTCTTTTTTTTCTCAAAAAGGTCTTCACAGTAGCCTTGATTATCAAAAATTTAAAGCAGAGGCCAAAGAAAACACACTTAGCATATCTTAATGTTAAGTTCAATGTAAATACTAGGCTTTTCTTATTCCTTCATTTTTGCAAATTTTTTTTCTCATATCTTAGATCTAAAAGAAATACTCTGCAAAACAATACAATGGTAAACCTCTCTTGATGTGGAGAAAAGGGATCATTGAAAAATTCACAGATTAGTAAAGTGAAAGTAGACCATTGTTCCCTTTAAATCTTAGATTCCAGGCATCTTTAGACATGTCAGCAACTATGAAAACCTAAATGCTGACAAAAGCATGGAAATCAACATATAGTGTTGAAAAAGCTATACTCTAACATCTATACCGCGGGGACTTTGTCTATCTTGCCCAGCACTTTATACTCAATTATCTAAAACAATTTCTGACACATAGTAAACATTTTTGGGCATTTGGTAACTGAATGAATACATTTTACCTTCTTTGGCTGCAATTATTTTTATATTACATTTTATTAAAATTTATCAAGGGGCATCTCAGTGGCTCAGTCAATTAAGCATCTGACTCTCGGCTTTGGCTCAGGGTCCTGGGATTGAGCCCTGCATTGGGCTCCATACTCAGCAGGGAGTTTGCCTGAGGATTCTCTCTCTCTCTCTCCCCCTCCTCCCACTCTCTCTTTCAAGTAAATAAATAAATCTTTTTTAAAAAATAATTATCAAGACTTTAGTGGTATGTGTGATTTGGAAGACACATATAGTACTCTATTAATTTTTAAAAAATTTTTATAGTTGAAAACTGACCATGGGAAAAATTCCATTTTTTTTTTCTTTTTACCTCTGTCAATCATACTAATTATTTACCAGTCTCAGCGAGGTGATGCTGGACCTTGAGTATCCTCTGTTTGTAACTGTCATATGTTTTCCCTCATTTGGCTTACATGATTACTAACAATTTTTTCACAAATTCTCCCATTTTCCAAAAATATAGCTACTCTTTCTCAGCAATCATTTAAGAAAATGGGTGAAAAAACAAAAGAAGTCCTTTGTTCAAATCATTAAATTTATAATACCACCTTGGGTCAAACTGGAGGATGGCATATACTAAAGAATTATATAACTGAAAGAAGAGAAACAAAGGCATTAAGCAAAAGGGTTCCATAATGAATCTTCTGACAGGTTTCAGAGAAAGAAGCAGCTCGGTAAAGTCATGGCAATACAACATATTGGAACTTACTGGTAAAATATGCTGATGAAGTGTTTTCAATATGTCCAAAAATATGGTCATTCAGCAAACATATGTTACAAAATGCTTGAAGATATTTAACAGGATGATCTGAAAGACTATAATTATGAGCCACAATAATAGCTATATTTTAATTGCTATTTTTTATTTAGAATGTAAAAAATGCAACATGAGGAACATTTCTTCAAAATCCTAAAATGTGAGGGTTTTTTTTGGAGTGACGTTAGAATTTTTTTAGGGGCTTGATACCATTTTACTTAAGGCAATAGTCTGAATATTTTAATACTGTTACAGAAAATGACCAAAACGAAGGTAGGTTTACAAATGTAAGTGCCAGAGCTAATGATTTGCTACAATATACTATGGAAAACTCATGGTGTAGTAACTAAGCAACGGATTAGCAACTGAGGTTTAACATCCAATTCTCTTTTTTTTTCCCCCCTGGGTGCTAGCTTTGTTTCTCATCAGCAAGCACTATCATGTTAACTTACCCAGGTAAAGGACAAAAATGGTGCAAATAAGCCAAAATAGCAGATAAGTTCCTGTCATATTTAATTCTGAAATTGCTTAAGTTTTACATTAGAATCCATTTGAATATAGTTGCTATGTTAGGATATTCCAACACCTCACAGATACATGATGAAATTACATATACAGCATTTTGAAATCCGTGTTTTTTTCTTTCTACTACCCTGTTTAAGCCATCCTTGCAGCAGTGCCACATATCTGACTAAGTGCCAACCCACATGGAGGAAGCTACATCTTTCTGAGTTGTCTGCTCTTCCGTTCAAACACTCCCAGGTTGAAAGAAAATAAATTTCAATCTGAGAAAAAGATTTCAAACTTTCTGGCTTTTCTGCTTGAACCAGAATGAAATGGTAATAAAGGAACTGAAATCGGGATCTCACAGAGATACCTGCACTCCCGTGTTCACTATAGCATTACACAATAGTCAAGATATAGAAACAATTTAAATGATCCTAGACAGATGAATGGATCTTCTTATAAATGGATCATTACAAAATGTGACATGTACATACAATATTATTCAGCCTTACAAAAATGAAGAAAATACTGCCTCTGTGACAACATGAATGGCCCTGGAAGACATTAACCTAAATGAGATAGGCCAAACACAGAAAGAGAAATACTGCATGATCTCACTTATATGTAGAATATGAAATCATTAAACTCATAGAAGCAGAGAGTAGAGTGAGATCGCCAGGAATTGGGGGAGTGGGTAGTGGAGAGGTTATGGTGAAAGGGCACAAAGTTTCAGTTATATAAAATAACTAAGTTATATTTATAAAAAATAACTAGATTATATAACATAGTGCCCACAGCTAACACTACTGTGTTGTGTACTTACAAATTTCTAAAAGGGTAGATCTCATGTTGTGCTCTTATCACATAAATAATAAGAATACAAAAAAAAGAGAATAAGAATAAGAATAAGAATAAGAATAAGAATAAGAATAAGAATAAGAATAAGAATAAGAATAAGAATGGTTTAGAAGAAACCTCAGGAGGTGATGGATATGTTTATGACAGTTTTTCAGGTATATACTTATCCCCAAACTCATCAAGTTGTATATATTAAATATGAACAGCTCTTTACATGACAATCTTGTCTCAATAAAGGTGGGTATTTTTAATGAAATGGTAATGATACCACAAAATACTTACAGCAGAGAATATGATAATGCCATTAAAATGCTAATAAGTTTCCACAGATGAATAGATGTACTTTTTTGATTCTTCAACTTCCCCATTTGAAAAATGAAGAAGATAACTGGTTTTTTTAAAGATGTTACTTATTTATTTGACAGAGATAGACACAGCAAGAGAGGAACACAAGCAGGAGAGGGAGAAGCAGGCTTCCCGCTGAGCAGAGAGCCTGATGTGAGGTTCGATCCCAGGACCCTGGACTCATGACCTGAGCTGAAGGCAGATGCTTAAAGACTGAGCCACCCAGGTGCCCCAAGATAACTAGGTTTGTTTTGTTTTGTTTTTTTTAACCTACCTATAAGCTTATTATGATGAGTAACTAAAGGTATAGTTATTCAGATGCTAATAGAAAGCCTCAAAATATTAACTATTCTACTCCAGTGCCAAGCCTTCATTTCTCCCTAAAAACTGAAATGCAACAGTATATTTGTTAAGCTTTCTGGATGCAACAGTGGTACCTCACAGCTTCTGCAAATGTCACTATTGGCTGCTGAGAATAGGAGTCGCTGAACCATTTGGTTGATTCAGGCATTAGTTAGTGAGTGTTTAACAATTTTAAGTCAACATTATGAGTGAATTTAATATCAACTAATAAAAATTAGTTCAGTATGTATCATATGCTGACATGTACAGTCAACAGGAATGAGTCCTCTAGTACGTTATAGATGGAAAGTAGTACACGACTCTGAGGGAACAAATAAGTAAGGATACAAAGAGTGGTTTTGTTTTCCTTATTAAATCTTATGTTTTATTCTTCATTCACTCCAATAAACAAATCTATATTGATAACAATCACTGAGCATAAATAGAAGATGCCAGGATAAATGAGATGTAGCCACTTCCTTTAGGAGCTCTCAGGGAAATGCAGAGACAGACATTTAAATAAGTAAGTACAATATAAGAAGTTAAATGCTGTAACCAAATTATTTTTTTAAGTGTAGTGGAAACAGGGAGGAAGGACATAACTAGACACAGAAAATGGAATAAAGCTTCACTGAGGAGGAGGCATTTTAAATCTTACAGAAGAGCTGGTCTTCAGTCAGCGCCAAGATGATAACGGTAGTTGAGGGAAGAAAATTTTAGACTAGAGGAGCAGTATTTGGGAACGGCATGATATTGGACTTCGATGCTATTTTATTTTAATTTTTTTTTGTTTTGTCATAGGAGAAGAAACAGAAGCAGCAATAGAGCCAAGGGATGTAAACTACAAGAATGAAAATCTAAGTTCAGAGAAGGACAAACTTAAGGAAAGACTAAAGGACACATCTGAGGCTACCTAGAAATGCTTTGTTCAAGCAAGCTGCATGTATGAAATAGCGGCGGAAGAGGTAAGAAAATGGCTTATGACAGAGGCAAAAAAATTAAGACCTGAATCTGAACAGAATGATTGATTCTAGACACTTCACCTTGACTTGTAGATGCTTCTAGCTGAGTGGCTTTGTAGAATACTTGGTAGATGACAAAGACTCCAGAAATACAAAAGGATACTCACAGAAGAAGAATCTCAAATATCAAGCAACAGAAAAGACTATAAGGAACATTAAGAAAAATGAATCTGTCAAACATGTGTATTCGAAAAGAACATAATTGCAATGTTAGTATTTCTTGTGGAACCTAAATTCCTTTGGTTCCTACCTTGACATTTAGAGTGTTCTTAAATTTTCACCAGGACCCAAGTGATTCAGTCACTAAAACTCTAATTCCACAGAATTTATGACCTTAATTCTTGGTTATATTCTGGGACTGCTTTGCTTCACTTGTCTGACCTCCTGTGTCGCAGTTCAACCATGTGCTAGCTGGGGGCAAATCTCAGTGCAAGCTCCTAACGTGGCTCACGACAGGCTGCTGGAGTTCAATAAATATTGATTGATGGTAATAGAGACAGTATCATTCTTCTTAGATATGTTGTCACTCTGCCTGCAGGAAAGCACTGAGAGACTGTGCTGACAGTTTCCATGGCAGCAGAAATTAAACGCCAGCAAACCTAAAGCTACACAGAAGTCATGGGACAGCATCACTCTGAACCTTGAATCATTCATGACTTTTTACATTGTCTTAGCACAAAGAACAGACTAAGAATTTTCAATATTATTTACCCTGTGAACAGTAAAACTCTGTGACTTTCATGGCTTTCATGGGATTATAATACATCAAAGCCAAATTACAAATTCTTGGAGTGCGGAAAGTAGAAGCACAGAGTCCTTGGTCATGTTTTAGCCTCAGGCCACAGGGGAGAAATTTTCTGGACTTCTCAAGGTTACACTGGAGACAATATATCTAGCTGCCCTCAGCACATTATCTGCACCTTCCCAGGGCTATTGTGGCCAATCTTATTGGTCAGAATCTAGCTATTCTCTAGTTGAGGCACCATTCTCTAAAAGACATCTTTCATGTTCAGTTTCTACCAGAACTTTTTGTATCTATCATCCTGGACGTTTTCCATCTGTGACTGCATGAGTGCCATCCTTGTTACTGTCATTGATGGTCCTGAATCCGCTCTGCAAAGGACCAGTTCTCATCTTTTCTCTCTCTCTCTCATCTCTTTACACACTCCTGGGACTGTAATGACAAAGACAAATCTATTCTGAGTTTTACTTCATCTTTAAACCTGAGCTAAAATATTTTTTGCCAGATTTTGCCAGTACTTTCCATTATTGTGTATGATACTTTAACCAGTAAATTGAGCAGTTTATGATTCTTATACCTGTTCATTATCGGAACTCCAGAGTGGGAGGCACCAATGGGGTATTAGGACCCTCCATTTAAAATTAAAATTCTTGATCCAATATACAACTGTAGTAATAATAACTAACATGCCAGGTATTCCTTTCAGTATTTTACACTTACCAGCTAATTCACTTATTCAAATAGTTGTATATGGCAAATTACTATTATTATAACCATTCTAAATACACAGACATTGAGGCACAGAAAAGCCTAATAATTCACCCAAGGTCTACAGTCATAAGTGTTTGAGACAGATGTATAAACCGAGGTAAAACTCAAGAACCTAAGTTTTTTTGTGTGTCTATTGTGTGTTCTTTGTGTCTACTGTGATCTCTTTGAATGCTACCTCATGAGTAAACTAAAATGTACTAAGATGGTGAAACATTAAAAAAAAAAAAATCAGAATATCTACCAAACACTTGGAGCTTTTCAAATTACTAAAGCCCAGGGAAATAGAAAGAATAAATAAGGGCTCTACACTGATGATCAAACACATTTGAAAAAGACACAAAAGAAACATAAGGGGTTGAGAGAGAATTAGAAAAATAAGCACTATACTTTCAAATGCTATTTACCCTTAAAAAGGGGTGTGTTTCATAAAGAGTTCTCTGGACCTGTGAAGGTAATATCAAATAAGTTTGAAACTTCTGCCAGTTTCTTGTTTTGGCAAATTACTAAAATAATGTACCTCAATAATAATGCCCATGGTTGGCTTATTGAGAAATTTTTAACCTTAATACCCATTGTTATTAGTATTTGAGGAAATGTGAACTCTTCTACACTTCTGGAGAATATTAAGAGATGAAATGACATTTCAAAAACTTTACAATTCCCTTTGGCCCAGGAATATCACTTTTAAATATTTACTCTAAGGAAATAGAGATGTATAAATTATTTAAGTACAAAAGTAATTTTTGCATCAGTAATGTTTAAATACTAAGTAATTAGAAGCCATATAAATCTCCAAGAAGAATTTGCTTAAAGTATTTAAATATTACATTCTTTAGCAGAAAATTATGCAACCATTAAACTAGAAATGCAAAGAATATTTGATAGCTGTGTAAAAAAGCAAGAAAAGACAGTATACACAAAATAATCTCAACTTTTAGAATGAAAATTTGCTTAAAAATAAGATACACATGAAACAAAATATCAGTAATACTCTAGGCAATTCTTCCTCCAAGATATTTTTATTTCTTCTTAATGTTTACCCCAATTCTATAAATTTGCATCAATATACATCTGTTTTCCTCAGAATAAATAAAAATGTATATAATTTGGTTATGAGTTGCCTCTAAACATAGCATTAGAATATATTTCAAAGCAAAAACTTATGGCTATAATATTTGTTATATCTTATTTTCCACTACATCTATTTTTTTATATTTTTATTTATTTATTTGACACAGATACAGCCAGAGAAGGAATACAAACAGGGGTAGTGAGAGAAGGAGAAGCAGGCTTCCCGCCGAGCAGGGAGCCCGATGTGGGGCTCGATCCCAGGTCGAGATCATGACCTGAGCCGAAGGCAGTTGCTTAACAAACTGAGTCACCCCGGAGCCCCTACTACATCTATTTATATATTCTGACATAATCCATTAGTAATGTGAATTAAAATTGTGTGTAATTATGGATATAATGCTAAAAAATAAGGCAAGAATAATAAAGCAGAAAGACTTTGAACCATTAATAATCTTAAAGACTGGGGGCGCCTGGGTGCCTTCAGCTCAGGTCATGATCCCAGAGACCCGGGATGGAGCCCTACATCCGGCTCCCTGCTCGGCGGGAAGCCTGCTTCTCCCAATCTCAGTTCCTCTGCTTGTGTTCCCTCTCTAGCTGTGTTTCTCTCTGTCACATAAATAAAATCTTAAAAAAAAAAAAAAAACAAAAAACTTAAACACTGTAAAACAGAAGTCACTGAATAACATTCTTTAAAAGTAGAAGAATGTAATAAGGATTAAAACTTAATCTTTAGGGAAAGACAAGAACAAGAGAGAGAGAAAAGAAAAGATATAGTGATACAGACAGGGTAAAGAATTCTACTCACTGAATTGAATTAGTTGCTTTTTCCCCAAAACTTGCATCTGTAAAATTGCCTATGGATAATGCAAGCATCATCATGAATTAAGAGGCAAAATTTCTATTTCCAACAACTCGGAGAGCATAAATCCAAACATCACTTTTTCCAACCAAAAACAAAAAAGAAGAAAAAAAAGTTTATGTGCAATAATAGAGAAATATTTGTAAAAAATATTCTTGCATGCATTTGTGAACTGTATTAAAAAAAAGGAAATTACTTTACTTCTCTTACTGTCCTCTAGGTTACCCCTTATGCACCGCAAGTAAGTGAAACCATGTGATACTTGACTTTCTCTACTTGGATTATTTCACTCAGCATAATCTCTTCCAGTCCAGGAAAGTAAATGGGAAGTAGGGTATACCAGGGAAAGAAACGAAACAACAGAGACTTTGGATACAGAGACAAACTGAGGGACTTGGAGGGAGGGGGTGGGGGTATGGGAGAGCCTGGTGGTGGGTTCTGAGGGCATCTATTGCATGGAGCACTGGGTGTGGGGAATGGGGAATGAATCTTGGAACACTGGAAAAAAAATTAAGTAACAATAAAAAAAATAAAATTAAACTAAGAACAAGTATATAATAATGGTGGGAGCACAGAATTAAACATTGTAGTACTCAGTGTATGCTCGAAGCCATTTGTTGAACCAAATAAAGTCTAGTTTTTCCTCATCTTGAGGGTCTTGAATGTAGAGAAGACTAAACATACACCTTACACTGAGGAAATTAATAGAAACAATTCATTCCTCCTGGCCCCTTCCCTCCTTCCTCAAAGAGCTATGTGTATGTTTGTAAGGGAGGGGGAAGAAATCACCTCCCACCCTCTAGGGGAGCTCAAGTCTTGGTGTTGATTACAGGGTGAAAAAAAAGTCCCTGATAATTGACATCACCATTAGTTCTCACATGGGTTTACCTCCAAACTTTAAATTTGGATTTTCTGAAGAATCTCAGATCAGGAAAAAGTTTAAAGTGGACCAAAAGGATATACAAGATTCTGATCTAGTAACATTGCTCACAAGGATTGGAGAATTTCCAAGATTCCTTTGTACCATTTGAATTTTGAAATATCTGGATTTTAATTTTTTAAAAAGATTTTTTATTTATTTGAGAGATACAAAGTGAGCAGTAGTGGGGGAGGGCCAAAGGGAGAGAGAGAGGGACAAGCAGACTCCCTGCTGAGTAGGGAGCCCAATGTGGGGCTCAATCCCAGGACCCCAAGATCATGACTTAAGCCAGTCAGACACTTAACCAACTGAGCTACCCATGTACCCCTGTAATGTTTAAATTCAAAAATATAAAGTGATCCTAGACTGATTATGTGATGAGTATGTTTCTTGCTAAGGACTGCTTATGGAAATATTCCCAAAATCTATGGATTTTAAAGAATGGCTCTTTGGAAAATATCACACAAGTTAGAGTATAAAATGGAGATGTTCCATAAACTAAATCCTCCCTACTTCCTGAAACAATCACAAAGCCTTGAAGACCTCACTTATTATTCTGAACCAGAGTAGCTATTTTATAATATATAGTGATATGATTATTTTTTCTGATGTTATTCTTAATTTTGTTGGTATCTGAAAGATATTTTGGAATCAGAACTGTCTTTAAGCACCTGGATGACTCAGTCAGTTGAGTTGCCTGTTCTTGGTTTGGGTTCAGGTTATGATCTTAGGGTCCTATGCTCAGTGGGGAGTCTGCTTGAGGATTCTCTCTCCACCCTCCCTCTGTCCTTCCCTCTGTCCCTCCTGCTGCTCACACACAATCTCCAAATAAATAAATTAATAAATCTTTAAAAAAAAAAACAAAAACCTGTCTCTCAAATTAGGAATAAATGACCTAAAGTGACTCAGTGGCCCAAGTCTTTGTTTCCTTGTTTAAAAAACTTACTAGTTGTAGGATGCCTGGGTGGGTCAGTTGTTAAGCATCTGCCTTTGGTTCAGGTCACAATCCTAGAGGCCTGGGATCGAGCCCCGCATAGGGCTCCCTGCTCAGCAGGAAGCCTGCTTCTCCCTCTCCCGCTTTCCCTGCTTGGGTTCCTTCTCTCGCTGTCTTTCTCTCTGTGTTAAATAAAGAAATAAAATCTTAAAAATAAATAAATAAAAATAAAAAACTTATAAGTTGCAAAAACAAAGCCAACAACTACAAAAACTAAGGATGGAAAGAAAACTTTGAGGCACAAAAATTAATAACATCCTTGATTACAAGACAGTGATACCTTTACTCCAATTTTAAAATAAAATCAAATAAAAGATACCTTATAATAAAGAAATTTAATTTCAAGCTATTTTTAATGGATTTACACACACACACACACACACACACACTGATTCACAGAGAGTACCAGAATATGTATACGACAGGAAATGGCATTTGAGACTTTATAAATTCTGAGTGAGGGTTCTTGGGTCACTGGACACAGGAAAAATTAGGATATTGAAGCAAAGTATCTAAAAAGAAAAAGAACATTCATGTTGGATGCCCTAGGCAGAAGCCTAAAATTTTAGCTGATGTAAAGAGCAAATACAGTCTGGGACACTGTATCCAGTCTTCTGTCACTCTGTAAATTACAGTTATTACCAGAATCCCTGCATAAAAATCTGCTTAAACATTTCTAATGGCTATTTTATCTGTCCTTGTTTTGGGTAATAGAGATCAAGCTGATATCTGGAATTCCCATGAAAATATCATCGACACTAGCCCTAACACACACATACGTGAGGTTATCAGAAGACTCAGAAACACTTTTCTGATAGACACTATGTCAGGAGAGGTTGCGACTACATATGACTGCTCAGCTACAGAATAGCTCCTTCCCCATATGATGGTTAGAGGCATACCATGTGAAGAGGAGCAGGGAAAACAGACCTACTCACATAACACACACACATAGTAACCGAACCATTATCTTCTTCCAGTTGTACTCTGCTCAATTACATTTCTCAAAGCATAAATAGAAAGCAAGGTTAAGGAGAAAAAGAAAACTAACATTAATGGGATGCCTACTGTTTACCAGATACTATACTAGACATTTCTATTACAGTATCACACTCAATAACACAATTGTGTGAGATTTGTACTCATTCTCATTTTGCGTACGAGGCAAAGTGAGATAGAATTAATTGCCTAAGACTTTTTAAACCTATAAACAGAAACAGATATTTGAATTCATTTCTATTTGACTATAAATGAAATACACTATACCAAAGGATAACACCAATCTCTCACTGAGAGTATATCATGTTTCAAACCTATGACAAATAAATTACATTATATCCTTATAACAATGCTGCAAGTGTTATTATTTCCCATGTTACAGAGAAGAAAAACAGTTTAGGAGATTAAGTAACAACCAAGGCCACATGGTTTTGGTAGCTGTAGTCAAGATAGAAATCCCTATCTGTGTAACTCCAAACTCCACTTACCACGACTCTCTCCCTCTGTATTTATAATTCTTACCTAGAAACTTTCATTCATACTGGGACTTGCCAGATTATTAGCTTTGACCCCTTGAGTCTTAAGCTAAATAGAACTAGTTTACAAACTCAATGACATCTTATTGACCTCAGGATTTCAGTACCATGATGGAGTTTACAATAACCTATCTGATAATGATTTCTGGAAACTGTCGTTCAAAATTTTAGGGTTAATTGTCTTGTTGCAATAAGGGAAGACACTCTATAAAAAACAATTGAAATGCCTCTCCCCAAACAAACAAATAGATGAGGTTATTATAGAAATCGGGGACGGGGTGAACAAGTGAGGAGTTCAAATAGTTTTATTAAGCAGTACTTGGCTCAGAGAAAAGCTGGTCTGCGTTTAAGAAGGTTAATATCAGTCTTGGGCTGCAAAGTTTAATCAGAGTGATGTTTCCTTGGAAAATACAACGAGACGATAAATATGGAATATTGTGTCTGGAAATCTTATGTGGAACTCGACAAGACTGCCTTTATGCATCAGAGATTCAGATCACTCAAATATGAGTAGGCTGTTGTGTTCTTAGTGAAGTGGTATCAAACAGCAATGTTTCTGAAAGTCTATAGTTTCATGGTTTGCAGAAATAAGTTCTGTCATTTTGCTAATAAACAAATGCAGTTTTTACACGTTTACAGGATGAGTATGCAACTTTTCAAGCCTACTTCAAAAAAATGCACCATTATCAAGACTTACACAAGTCATCTCTTTTTTCCAAACTGCTTCAGTGTCCAGCACCTACCTAGTTTAACATCATTCCCACATCCTCAGTGTCTGAAATCCCATGACAAGCAAGGAAGCACTCTGTCAACATGATCAGGAGTGGAGAATGGGGCAGGAGAGTGAGTCACTGAAGGATCATGTCCCTGAGGAAAGTGTAAATTCTCTGGAAGGTGAGTGGGACACAGAAATGTGCTTGTGTGCACTGGGAGATAGAGTCATTTAGCAGTACAAAGGAAAGAAATGCAAAGAAAGACTATGACCATCTTGCCTCTTCTTTAAGTCAGTGGGAAGAGGAGGAGTGATCCTTCACTGAGAGTTCTCTAAGGGATGTTTTGTTGTCAAGGCATTGTTAGCTTCAGAAGAGGAGGAGATAAAAATCACTGAAAAGGAATGTAAAAGTTTCCCTCACTCAAAAGTACAGTGGGAAGACTGGCAGGGAAAATGATAGGAGACTAGTGGTCTTTGGAGGGGAGAATGATAGTAACCATGATCTTTGAGCTGTGCAAGAGTTTAAGAAGTAAGATGTTGGAGATATAACCAAAGGGATTGATAAAGTGTAAAAGAAGAGAATTGTAAAGTAAGTAAATATTGTATATCAATAGTAAATGTTGTATATCAATACAATTAAGAAAACCACAGTAAAATGTAGTTATTGGAAGTCTGTAGAATTTACCCTTCCCAAGTGTGAAACAACCTGGATGTGACAGAAAGTACTGGACGATTCTTAACCCTTGCCCTCCACTCATCCCTTCTCTCTCTCTTTTTTTTTAAGATTTTAAGATTTTATTTATTTATTGACAGAGAGAGATCACAAAAAGGCAGAGAGGCAGGCAAAGAAAGAACGGAAGGCAGAGGCTTAACCCTCTGAGCCACCCAGGCTCCCCTCATCCCTTCTCTCCTATGATAGAAAGTCCATTTCCTTCAGGGCATATGATGGCATAAATGAATACCACATTCCCCAGCCTCCCTTGCTGCTAAATGTGTCTCTGTGACCCATTTACGACCATTAGTATATAGGCAGAAGTAAGTATGAAACTTTCGGGAAATGCTCTGTATTGTTCTGATTTTCCAATTCTTTTGCTTGTGATAGCTGGACCTTGAGCAACACCCTGGATCGTGACATCGAAGCCACATGCTAAGGAAGGCCAACCAACAACCTACAGGGCTTCCTCATGATTTTGTGAAGCCATCATACCAGAGCTAGACTGCCAACCTCCAGTCATCTTCCTCATGAACAAGAGTAAGCAATGTGTTTAATCCACTGTCATTTATGACTTTGTCACTCACAGTCACACAAAATCATAGATGACATTTTAATAGCAAAGCCCTAGTATTGGATACTGACTTTACTACATTGTGCCTCCCACTAATGCAAAGTTGGGTGGTATGAAATGGTGAAGTGGTTACAGAGACAAATCAGGAATAAAATGTAATAAACAGGGGATCCTGGGTGGCTCAGTCATTAGCATCTGCCTTTGCTCAGGTCATGATCCTGGAGTCCAGGGATCGAGCCATGCATTGGGCTCCCTGCTCAGTGGGAAGCCTGCTTCTCCCTCTCACACTCCCCCTGCTTATATTCCCTCTTTACTTGTGATTCTCTCTGTCAAATAAATAAATAAAATCTTTAAAAAATGTAATAAATAATATTCTTAGAAAAAACATGGCACCATATATGAACCACATGAAGACTGAATATAAATCTCATGAGGCTAATCTTAAAAACTGGAGGCAATAAAGTAGTAGTGGTCAAGAGTATGTATTCTGGAGGGGCCCCTCAGTGATGCAGTTGCTAAGTGTCTGACTCTTGGTTTCAGCTCAGGTCGAGATCTCAAGGTGGTGAGATCAAGTCCCACCTGGGCTCTGTGGTCATCTCAGCTTGGAGTGTGCTTGAGTTTCTCTCTCCTTCTCCTTCTGCCCCTCCATCTCAAATAAATAAATCATTAAAAAAAAGAGTACATATTCTTAAAATCCTTTCTCTGCCACCTAATGCATAAATTTGGCCAAATTATTTTGTTTCTCTTTGCTTCAGTCTCCACATCTGTAAAAGGAAAATAATTACAGAACCTATTCGCTAGGATAGTTATGGGATGAGCAAATGAATTAATACATGTGAAAAGCTTAGTACAATTCCAAGTGAGCAGCAAGTGCTGTTAGCCAACCTATCTAATATTTAATTTCCATAAATAGCTAAATTTAAAGTCTGACAACAGAATGAGGTCTTAGACTGAGAGAACAAAGTTAATAGGAGATGGCTTTTGATGTTATTCCATACAGTACTGGAAAAGAGAACTTATCACTCATGAGCTATCTTTCCCATGGATCATTTCAAATGTGTAGGCGGAACTGGCATCATTCAATTTTAGGGTTTGCATATGTCACTACAACTGTCAATGAAATGGAAAACTGTAAAATATATTTAAGGAAATAAACCTGAACTATCTTTTTGCATTAAATTGGTTGCCTCTCAATGTTGACTGTTCTAGATAAAAATGAATAACTTTTAGTAATTATCTGATATAATTTTCCTATTTTCTTGATATACAATTAGGTCATAATATAAGCATGGAAGTAAAGGACTAAATATTTGTTAAAAAGGTTTTCACACTATTTTTAAATTTCCTGCAAGAGGAAATAATTACAATTTTTCTGAAGGACTTTCCAGATAATGTTACAGATATGAAACTTTTTAGCAGTTCTTTTAACCTATAGGCTTTTGTAGAAACCAAATGGGGATATGAGAACATCATTTCAGTTAAGTGAATAGGCTATACCTTTGTGACTGGCAGTACCACATTCAAGTATACTTTCCCTCATGTTCCCTTATTGTCAGGTTTTATTTTATTTTTTCGTTGATATGTTACCTGTCTTTAAATGGCTTCTCTCCCCACACTGAGTGAAAATATGCTGGCCAATTGGAGTCTTTGTCACTAATCAATATGCTGAAAATAAATTTATAAATAGGAGGCTTGAAAGGGCTAGCTGGGAAAATACAAAAGCTCAGGGAGGAATCACTCAGGATGAGCAAGTTGGCCTTTCTTCTTCTCCTAGAATTGCAGTTTATAAACTTCCTCTCTCCGTGAGGCTTTTACACCATACTGGGAAACTTCCAAATATAACTCCATTATAGACTGATCTGAAGAAGCTAAAAAACATCCATGCTGATCAACCGTATAAAATGCATTACATTCAGTATTTGTCAAAACATTTCACCTTTGAAGTTGCTGAACCTATAATGACAAGGACTAAAAACTGGTTGACAACAAGGACACAATTAGTACGCACTGGAGAAAGCTGAAGGGAAGTCTGAGATGACTCTTTAGAGTGGGAGACATATTTCTAAAAAACAAGAAAATAGTGACTTTTGGATATTTAAAACATATTAAAATAATTTCTCAGTATTAAATGCTTAAGTATTCTAAAGTTTTAATTGTTTCCCCTCAACCCACACATCTGGAAAGTCAATAACATTTATTAGGTTCTCTTGTATCTGGAACTTTATTGGGCATCTTGTATTTTATTTTATTATTCTACCAAATTCTGTCCATTCCAAGCCCACAAACACAGACTTGTGGATGCTGAATGCAGACCATAGCTTCTAGTCTGGGCAGGCAAGATTACTGGAAAGATTTAATATTGATCTGTTCAAGCTCCACAATGACTATGGGGGCAAATAAGATTTTGTTTAAGATTTTTTTAAAGATTTTATTTATTTATTTGACAGAGAGAGAGAGAGATCACAAGTAGGCAGAGAGGCAGGCAGAGAGAGAGGAAGAAGCAGGCTCCCTGCTGAACTGAGAGCCGGATGCAGGCCTTGATCCCAGGACCCTGGGATCATGACCTGAGCCAAAGGCAGAAGCTTTAACCCACTGTGCCACCCAGGTGCCCAGGAGGAGTACTTTAAAAATCAAGTGGGAGGGTCGCCTGGGTGGCTCAGTTGGTTAAACAACTGCCTTCGGCTCAGGTCATGATCCTGGAGACCCGGGATCGAGCCCCACATCAGGCTCCCTGCTCAGCAGGAAGCCTGCATCTCCCTCTCTCACTCCCCATGCTTGTGTTCCCTCTCTGGCTGTGTTTCTCTCTGTCAAATAAATAAAATCTTTAAAAAAAAAATCAAATAGGATAACTCAATTAGAAACATGACCAGGGCACACCTGTTTTTCTCCATTTGTTTTAGTAATTTAATTGAATGAGATTTTCTTTTTAATTTCTGCTCCCATGTTCTTGTCAGAGTTCTGTTGAAGTTACTCTGAATACCAGAATTCCCTCAGACTCAGTACAAAGGTTGAAGAAGCAATTCTGAAAATGGACCAATGCGATGGAAGTCACATAACTGAAACTTCAGTTGAAACGACATCATCAGTTCAATCTGCTGAAAATGCCTTTGCCATTACAATAGGCACTGCGACTAATGACACTGGCTCCCACTGATGCTATCAGGGTGACCACCAGTGTGTGTGGAAGACATGGAGCTCACCACTGCCAACACTTCCATTATCCTTCCTATGCCACCATCGGTGAGACACTGATGTCACTATACATCATCTAGACACAAGATGTACTGCCACCACCTCAGTCAGAATTCTGAACATTTTTTGTCTTTTTTTTTTTTACTACCTTTGGACAGCAGGATTATAGGTAGGTGCATGTGATTAGTTTAAGTTAACTCAATTGTTACCTGAGAAAAAATCTGGAGGAGAAAAATATACTTCCTCTTAATTCAAACAAGTTTGGAATTTTCATAAATGAAACTGCAACTACTAGAAAAAATGTTTTTAATAAGTATTAAGTCTATTCAAAGAAATGAGATTAAAAGGATTATATACAATACTTAACATAAAAGAAAGCAAAAAAAAAGAAGAAAGAAAGAAAGAAAGAAAGAAAGAAAAGAAAAGAAAAGAAAAGAAAAGAAAGAAAAAGGAGAGAAAAAGTCACCAAGAATTGTGTCTTGAATTAGGGATCTCGATATTAAGAAGCTAATTCTTCTCAAGTGAATCTGTAGATTCAACACAATCCCAATCAAAATCCTAGCAGCCAATTTTGTAGATTTTGACAACTGGTTCTAGAGTTTATATGGAAAAGCAAAATACCTAGACTAGCTATCACAGCACTGAAAAAGAAGAGCAGGGTTGTAGGACTCAACACTATCTTATTTCAGATTTTATTATAATGCTACAGTAATCAAATAAGTACAGTACTGGTTAAAGAACAGATATATAGATCAATGAAACAAAACTGAGGCCAGAAATAGACTCACACACATATAATCAACTGACCTTTGAAAAAGGAGCAAAGGCAATTCAATGGACAAAGTATTATTTTATCAGCAAATGGTGTTGGAACAATTGGACTTCCATATGCAAAAACTGAATTCAGACTGAGACCTTATAGCTTTTATAAAAACTCAGTTAGGATAAATCATAGAACTTAATATAAAACGCAAAAATAATAAAACATATAGAGAGATGTTTCCAGGGCCTCAAGGATAGGGCTACAGAGTTATTTGTATGAAGTTCAGGCAATTTTTTAAAGAACAATGAGACTGGAGGACAGTGGGAGAAGGAAAGCAAATGGGAACTAGGGTAATCTAGGGAGGGAAACGAAACAACAGAGACTTTGGACACAAAAACAAACTGAGGGACTTGGAGGGAGGGGGTTGGAGGGATGGGAGAGCCTGGTGGTGGGTACTGGGGACACCTAAAGCGTGGAGCACTGGGTGTGGGGAATGGGGAATGAATCTTCAAACACTGGAAAAAAAAATTTAGTAACAATAAAAAAAAAAAACAATGAAACTACTCTGTAGAATAATATAATGGTAGATATATGACAAAGCATTTGTCAAAATTCACAGAACTTTACACTCCATGTAATGAACCTTAATTAACGTAAATTTTAAAGATAATTTAAGAGTTTGAAGAATCTCACAATAGGCTACAGAATATGATGAAAGAATTTAACTGTTTTATAAATGTATGAGACAACCTAAGTGATGGGTTTGAGGGAAAAGGTGCTGACCTATATAACTTTGGAATTGAGCTGAGTCTGTAAGTGTAAAGCCAGAACAAATTGTACCCTACTTGATAAAAATGCTTCCCATGGAAATATGGACTACAATACAGATATGACTCTACATGTACACTGGAATTGAATAATTTAGTAAATGGAAGGCAGATGATGGTAGCCAGGTTTCCTGATGTTTGAATTGGAATTTAGAAATAAGCAATGGAGGGGGGGAGGCTTGAATGACAGTCTAGAATAATCTATATGGTAATGGATTACAGTTGTACATGTCAGTATGAACTCATGTTAGCTTAATATAGATACAAAGATGGCTACATATGGTAACATTTTACATATATGTGTATACACACAGGTTAGTATACATATATTAACTTGTTCTAAACTGTGGAGGGGATCTAGAAGCAATAATATCCCATTAATAGTGAGAACAACCAATGCCCAGATGTTGGTTTCTAATACCATCCCCCAATAAAAAGAACAAAGATTTCTTGGAGAAATGGTTGAATCTATGATCAGGGCAGGAAATATAAATGATGAGCCCAAAGCATCTTATAGTCCCAAAAATGTAGGAAAATGCTTCAAAGATTCACAATAATGGAATATAATAAGGGGCCCAGATGTCAACTGAAAGACCTTCAAATGACCAACAATGGAAAAATTTCAGCAATTAAATAAAATAGTATTGGATTATGACCCAAAGTATAAAATAAAATATTCATGAATCCATACTGCTATAAATAAATGATTGAATGAATGAATGAATAAATAAACAAATAATAAAAAATAATAATAAATAAATGGAGGGAAAGAAACAAATCTCCAGAAAAATTTCAAATTATACAGATATTTTGCCCTCAAGCATAAATCCTCATTTGTTAAGTGTGGGGACACATAACATTTCCTTCCAAGAGTACAGAATGGAAAGGGGTGGGGATAGGGTAAAAGAGTAACTTTAAAGTGGAGAAACTGGACAAACACTATTGGTCTGGTGATCAAGATTAGCATCAATAACAATGTCATGTTGGTACACTTGATATAATGCAATGAAAAGGGGACTTGAACTCTGTGGTCTTCCTCACAAACATTAATGATTCTATTATAATCATGAGAAAAACATCAGACAAATTCCAAACAAGGGAAAGCCTAAAAATATTTGGCTAGTACTCTTCAAAACTCTCAAGGGCATCTAAAACTGGGAAACTGTCACATTGAAAAAAAACTCGGGAAGACATGACGACTAAATATAATGAAGTATCTTGGAAAGGACATTATGTAAAAAACTAAGGAAATCTTCATGAAGTTTGGACTTTAGTTAATAATAATGTATTGATATTGGTTTAATAATTATATTAAATTTACCATACTCAAGTAAAATGTTAATAACTGGATATGGAATATATGAGAATCATCTTGAATCTGTGAATTATCTTGTAATTTTTCTGTAAATCTAAAAATGTACTAAAATAGACCCCAAGATTAGAGTAGTTCATATGTTGTCAACAATTTCCTACTTTAGAAAGTAAATACTGAAAGCAATAAGGTAGAACAAATCCACAGTACCAAGTGATGAATACCTATGATAAATAATGATGAAGAAAACAGCCAGTAGCAGGAATACAGGCTAACAGATGAACTGGAAGAGTTCAGAGCACACAATGAAAGAACAGGGATGACTTTGATCCATCTAGATGTCACATTGCCAGAAAACATATAAACCGCATGGCAAAGAGAAATTCCCCAAACATGAAAAGACCAAAGATGAAGTTCTAAAATTGCTGCAAAGATAAAAGGAATAGATCCCAGGGCACACATGTTTAAGTTTTAATCATGCTTCTCCCAATTTATAGAAGTAACAGACTGGCAGAAGTTCAGATAGCCCTAAGGTTAATTCCTGAAATTACTACTTATTAGCTATATGACTTTTGCAGAGTTACACAAAGACAAGTTTCAGTTTCTTAATCTACAGCTGAATATAATTTCTTCTTTGGAGAATTATTATTTGAAGATTAAAAAAGTAAATGTAAGTCAAGTGCCTGGCATGAGTCCTGTGAAATAGCAACTTCTGTTTCATATTTGTGAAGCAAAAATTATTCTAAAACACATTCTTATGTATTCTAGAAACAAAGAATGAAGCTCGTCTAAAAGCAACAGAAGCCAACTTGAAAGATCTCCCAGTGGCAAAAGCTAGAACAATCTGAGCAACACATTTTAATGTATTGGCTCTCACGCCAAATTATAATATAAATATACATTAGTTGACATTGATATGAATAAAAGATGATTAAATAAATAAAATAAGTAAATGGGAGAGAAAGGACAGTTATCATTATAGAAAAATTATACTTTGGAGGTGATGCTTCAGGATCACCTTCAGGAGGTGATGCTTAAGTCTTTTCTCCTTAATGTGGCCTAGACTTAGTGACTCATGTCCAAAGAATAAAGTATGATTCCAACTACATGGCATTATGGAAAAGGCAAAATTATGGAGATGGTGAAAAAAGCAGTGATTGCCAGGGGCTAGGAGTAGGGATGGGAGGAAACAGGGATGAACAGGCAGAGCAGAAGATTTTAAGGCAGTGAAAATACTCTGTATGATACTATAATGGTAGATATACGTCATTACATGTTTGTGCAAACCCACAGAACATATACCACCAAAAGTGAACCCTGATATAAAGTATGTACTCTAGGTGATAATACTGTAAAAATATAGGTTCATCAATTGTAACAAATGCACTACGCTTGTGGGGATATTAATAATAGGGGAAGCTGTGCATGTATGAGACTTTATGGGAAAATCTCTGTACCTTCTGCTCAATTTTGGCTGTTAATTTAAATCTCTTCTAAAAATTAAAGACCACATAAAAATTAGAGAAAGTATGGAAATGGAAAAAGAGTCTAACTGTGTAGTGAAGGAATCTGGCAGACACAACCTAAACTAAGTGTTCAAGATAAGTATTAGTGATGTTTGTGGATCTCATGCAACCCCTGATATGCTGAGATGAGGAAGCACTTCATCTCCACAGCGTTCTCTATAGAAACCATCAAGACAGTCTATCATGAGGAAGTATCAGCCAAACCCAAATTAAGGAATGTTCTATAAAACATCTGACCAGAATTCCTAAAAAATGGTCATGTTTTCAAAAACAGTCTGCAAACTTGTCATAGATTGAAGGAGATGAAGGGGACGTGAAAACTAGATACAATGTGATATCCTCCATTAGACTCTGAAACAGAAAGAGACATTAGTGGAAAACTTGTAATTCAAATAAAATCTGCAATTTAATTAATATGATTTATCAATGTTAATACTTAGTTTTGACAAATGTGCCATGTTATGTAAGAGTCCATCATTAAGTAAGTTCTTCCACTGGTGAAGCAAAGTGAAGGGAATATGGGAATTATTTGTACTGTTTTTGCAAATGTTCTGTAAATCAGTAATTGTTCCAAAGTGAATTTATTTTTTTAAATAAAAAACTAAATTCTGGTGAGATAAAGATTAAAAATTTAAAGGAAAGAGGCATTAAACTAAAATTAAAATTTATGAGATGAAACACTAAGATATATTGAGAAAGGTAAGAATTACTAGGAATTAAGAATTTTAAAAAGCTAATGTATGTATATATTTATGTATACATTTATAATGTATATCTGTATTTGTATACACATTCACTTTGAAGACACACAAAGATTAGAGGAAATATTTTATTTTTTTTAAGATGTATTTATATATTTAAGGCGGCGCCTGGGTGGCTCAGTTGGTTGGGCCACTGCCTTCGGCTCAGGTCATGATCCCGGAGACCGGGGATCGAGCCCCACATCGGGCTTCCTGCTCGACGGGAAGCCTGCTTCTCCCTCTCTCAATCCCCCTGCTCGTGTTCCCTCTTTAGCTGTGTTTCTCTCTGTCAAATAAATAAAAAATCTTAAAAAAAAAAAAAAAGATGTATTTATATATTTAAGAGGAGGGTGGTCAGAAGGGAGAGGCGGAAAGAGAGAATCCCAAACAGACTCCCTGCTGAGCATGGAGTCCTATGCAAGGCTCCATCTCACAGCCCTGAGATCATGACCTGAGCAGACTCAGACTGTTAATGGATTAAGCCATGCAAACACCCCTAAAGGAAATATATAAAGGATTACTTTGTGTCTGAAGATGAGAGAGAACTGAGTGAATAAACACTATAAAAGAACCACTCAAAAGTAAAATTCATCAATTAGGTGCTTAATATTTTTGAAGAAAACTTCAAAAATCTCTGATTTTTGAAAATATATTTTACAGAATAAACCACACATAGATCATTAATATCATTAAATTCTGAATCCTTTTTTAATTTCAAGTTATGGGAGGATTAGTTTTCTGGTTTTATCCCAAACCCTCACCCCCAAAATAAAAATTTAAATAAGGTAAATATCAAGAATCAATATTTTGACTAAATAAAGAAATGAAAGAAGGGTTATTTGTAATGCAAAGGACACAGATTTGAAACTTCTTTTTTTTTTTTTTTTAAGATTTTATTTATTTATTTCACAGAGAGAAACACAGCCAGAGAGGGAACACAAGCAGGGGGAGTGAGAGAGGGGGAAGCAGGCCTCCCGCGGAGCAGGGAGCCCAATGTGGGGCTCGATCTCGGGACTCCGGGATCATGACCTGAGCTGAAGGCAGTCGCTTAACCAACTGAGCCACCCAGGCGCCCCAGATTTGAAACTTCTAACTTTGTCCTATTTGGCTATTGAACTGGTGAGGCAGGCCACTAAATAGGTCTTTATTCATTTATTTTTTTTAAGATTTTATTTATTTGACAGAGAGAAACACAGCCAGAGAGGAAAGGGAACACAAGCAGGGGGAGTGAGAGAGGGAGAAGCAGGCTTCCCGCCCAGCAGGGAGCCCAATGTGGGACTTGATCCCGGGTCTCCGGGATCATGAACTGAGCCAAAGGCAGTCGCTTAACCAACTGAGCCACCCAGGCTCCCCAAAATAGGTCTTTAATCTATTCCCCCATCCTGTCCTTGGATCAGCAAACAGAAACAAAATGCTGTTTTGAGTTTTTTTTCCTTTTTTTCATGGGTTTTGGAGCTGCTCCTGAAGTTGCCTCCTCTATGCCCTTAATTATTCTCTTTGTTCTTCTTGTTAGAGATCAGGACTGCAGGAAGCCACTGGATAGTGTTAGTTTTGGCAGTGGTGATTTAGGAGACCATGGTGGAGGTGGTGGTGGAGAAAGTGGTTGTGGATGTTGCACACTAAATTCTGGGAACTATCACCCCTCCAAAGCAAGCATCCCCAGAGGAGGTAAGGGACAGTTAAAAAGTAAAAACTCTGTAAGCAAGAGATTTAGGGGTTGTAATTTTTTCATATTTTTTCTGTCTGTTCAAAATATCAATAAAACATGAAGTAAAAACTAGGAGATAATTCCAGATATGCATTATCTGGAATGTTCTAGCAGTTGTATACATCAACTTATGATTCAGTTCTCAATGTGGAAAGAATAATAGAATAGAAACCTATTGAATGAAAAATAGGTCTAAATCAACTCATGTAGCTTATCCGTGTGAAAACACTTGACAATGAATAAATAGGAAAAAACCAATATGAATTTGATAAATATGCTGAATATAAAAAGAAATAAGCATCATTTAAGATCTAGAAGAAAGAGTATATTTCTGAGGTTGATCTCCTAGTTTTGACACAAGAAGCTCTCAGAAAATGTGTACTTTAAAAGCCAGAGAAATAAAAAGTTAGAAATTTAGTGCAATAAAAAAAAAAATGAGGGGTGTTTTTTTGTTGTTTTTTTTTATTTCTTTGCTTTTTTTAAGCTGATCTTCTAGTATTCCCAGAGCCAATTCTGATGTGGAGGTGGGTTCCAAGCAACTATGGGACACCAGGAAGGTATCTAAGAATGCAATTCAATTCTATCTACCCAGAGATAGCATCGGATTTCACAGGTTAAGGGTTCAGTCCTACATGATTGCCCCCATGCCCTACTTCAAAAGCCAATTTGCAAGCTTCAGGTTAATACCTGTGCCAACCAGCTACAAATTGGAAGCTCCAACAATATCCTCTTTGGTTTGATTAATTTTCTAGAGCAGCTCACTGAACTCAGGGAAACACAGGCTTAATTTATTAAAGGACATGATAAAAAAGATGCATGAGGACACTCTTCCCACATATCCCTGTGTTCACTGACCAAGAAGCTCTCCAAATCTAATCTTTTTGGGTTTTCATGGAGGCTTCATTATATAGGCATGGTTGATTATATCACTGATCATTGGCCAATGCAATCTCCAGCCCCTCTCTCCTCCTCCAGGTGTGGGACTGAAAGTCCCAATCTTCTGATCACATGTTTAGTTCTGGCAACCAGCCACACCTGTGGGTGGCAGTCCAAAATTTATCTTTCTTAACATAACAAAAGATCCCTTATCATCCTCATCACTGGAAATTCCCCAGGTTATAGGAACGGTGATCTAGGAACATTGAACAAAAACCAAATACAGCTGAGAAATAGATTTTGGTCATCTGAATGACCAAATACATACATCTCTTATAAATCCTAGTATCACAGTGGCTATCTACTGTTTCACTTGCTCGGTCTCACTTCCCTCTTTCTCTGATAACAAAAGCTTTTCTTTGTAACCTGAAAATGCTCTTCTCCCACATAGGGAGACGGTCAATCACATGCTGGTTTCCATGCCTTGTAAAACCAACCAGGCAGGGTCATGTGATATCCCCATAATCCTGAGATGCCTTGATGGGTCTAGGGGTGGTCAATACCCTGGAGCAAAAGTCCTATTTTCAGGTACAGTATAGAATATTGGAGAGAAGGAATCTTTTTTTCTGAGATCATGGGTTGCAAGGAATCATAGGAGCCAGGCAGGCAGTGACTATTTGCTCATAATTTATCTCCCAATCACAGTGACAAGTGAGCTCCAGGTCACAGATGAGAAGACTGAGACTCAGAGAGATTAACCTCATCTTCAAGTTCAATCACGAATTAAGTGGGACTTTGGGAGCTCTCAGAAGGTATCATTAGCTTTTATTATTAAGAAAATGACACAGAAATCTTTATTTTCATTCGTTTGACCTTTGCTCAACTTTTGAAGAACTTAAACTACATAATAAATTATCACAGAAAAGATCAAGAGTTAAGTATTTCTACAAAAGTCATTAATCTTGCTCAGACTCACTTCTTCTACACCTAGAAAAAAACTTGTGAGAGGAGCATGAAATAATACCCTTTCATCATATATAAGCTCAGGAATGTGTGTGCCTTAGATTTAAATAGTGCCTCGCTATCGACCACCTTGTCTCACACTTTCCAGAAGAAAACAGGTGTCTTCATTTCAAGCCCATCAGAGACCTCGCTTGCACTGTTGCATGCAGTGTGTCACAGCGTATGTCAGCCGCCGAGTGGTTACCTAAGCAATGCCTGCCCTTGAATGTGAGCAACAATATTGGAAAATATAACTGCTTTTGCCTTGTTATATTTTCTGAATAAACTTTATTCACAGAATAAACTCTGCCAGTTTATTCTGTGTTCACTCTCCAGGCTGGGATGATACATGAAGATATAGCCTCTGAGCAGACTCTAAGCTATCACATCCATGGTATGCCAACCCCACCAAGAAGCTGAATTCAGATTCTTTGCCCAGGCTGACATCATTAGCCATGAAAACAAAGCTGTCTTCAGCAGCCCACCTGGTATTAAAATGTATGTGACAGACTCTTACTGATTTGCCACCTGTCAATGAATCATTTGGCAGGGAATTGTCTCCAATGTTATAATTTAATTTTTACATACGCCCACAACACCTAGTCTAAAAGCAAAACAAAGATCTATATTAAGAACTAACATGTTCCAGAAATATTTATTAAAATGACTCTTATCAATTTCCTCCTTTTCGAATAAGAAACTATTCAGAGGTAGTAAACCGACCCCGGTCACAGAATAGCAAGGGACAGAACTGGGAATCAAATCCAAACCTGATAAACCCAGGGGAAACTTCCTCTGTACTCCAACTACTTCTTAGAAATATACAACATATAGCCTAGTGGATCTTTTTTGTTGTTGTTATATACAAAAGAAGTTTAAAAAATATGCAAACTCTGTAAGCCTATGAAAATTTACAGGCTCTCAAAACATATTAAACCTTAAAGCTCATCTTTCCCCCCTGCATCTCAGTGGAATAAAGTCTTCTGTGATGACCTGGCAGGTGACTGCTCAATCTTTGAACACTCCTAGCGGTGCAGAAACAAAGTACACGCTGTTAGAAAATAGCCCATTCGATATTTAGAAATTCCCAAACATAAGAAAGTTTTTTATTCACATTGAACAAAAATTTCCCTGTGGTAAAAGTCTATCTTTTCTAGTCTCAGGTCACACTGTATTAATATAGTACTTAGCTCACATAATGATCCCTGCAATATGGAAAGACAGCAATAATGTTTCCCAAAGTCTGCCTTTAGGTGGGATTAACACTGCATCACTAAATGACTCTCAATGACATGCTTTCCAGACACACTTCTCTGGCATCCATAGAGGAATATAGTATACCAGCTGTAGACTGACTAATATAACGGTGGGAGGGGTTAATTTCTCACAAATTATTCTAGATGCTATATTTCTGTTTATATAGGCTAAAATTAAGTTCTCTATTTTTCTATATGTCAATCATGCCACATTGTTGACTCGTTTATAATAAGTTTAGACTCAGTTAAAATCCCTGATCTCATATAAATAGCTAATAAGTCAGAGTAGTGCGTGACAATTAATATTTAAATTAAGACATGAGAGTTGACAATTATCCTGTTTAAATTATATATTGTTAGTTTTAGTACCAGCGGAGTATTTTTATAAGATTATGATTCTTTAAAATCATAATGCTTAATAATAACTAAGAGATACATTGTAATGAGTCTACAATTCCTCAGGCATTATAAGTCTTATCTAATAAATGCTCACAAAAAACTTACAAATTAGGTATTATTTCCTTTTTACATATAAGGAAAGCTAGAGTCAGTTTTAAGGTCCTACAAAGCAAGTACATCTTGCAGCAATATTTAAATCCAGGTGTGTGTCTGATTCTAAAATCTTAGTTCTTTTTGGTATTGTAGTCTTTAAGAGCTTTATGTCACACCATAATTTGACTCATTTGTCTTCTATAACTTTATTCATTAATGATAAAATTTGAAACAAAAATTTCAGAATAAATTGTAAGTAAAAAACTCCCTATAAGGCTGAAAAAATGTAGAAACCAAAATCTTCACAGGATGGACAATTGAATCAGCTATGAATCCAAGTGGGGCTCCATGCTCAGCTGGGAGTCTACTTGAGATTCCCTTCTCCCTCTGCTCTTCCCCCACTCATGTAAACTCTCTCTCTCTGAAATAAATAAATAAATCTTTAATATACATACGTGTGTATCTGTGTGTGTGTGTGTGTGTGTGTGTGTGTGTGTCTGGTATTTGTCATGGGTCACAGGAAGCCATCGAAATATTTTAATGAGATCATATTTATCTTCTTGAAAGATAACTGTCAGCCATGTGGAGAATAGATTTGAAGGAGATGAAACTAGAGACAACCAATTAGAAGGTTATTGGACAAGATCAGAAAAGAAATAATGAAAATCTAGGGGCACCTGGGTGACTCAGTTGGTTAAGTGACTGCCTTCGGCTCAGGTCATGATCCCGGAGACCCGAGATCGAGTCACACATTGGGCTCCCTGCTCGGCAGGAGGCCTGCTTCTCCCTCTCTCACTCCCCCTGCTTGTGTTCCCTCTCTGGCTGTGTTTCTCTCTGTCAAATAAATAAAATCTTTAAAAAAAAAAGAAAGAATGAAAATCTAGTCTATGAAATTGGCAGAGAGAGACCTGTGGCCCATAGTGTGCCATGGGTGTCATGCTTCATGGCATGGGCCCAGGAGCTGTACTTTCACTTACTAGCCACGTAATCTTGGATAAACTAATGCTCTTCTGTCTCATTGTGCTCTTCTGAAAATGGAGCTAAAAGTTATCATGTTTATTAATAATTTAAGATAGTCTTCAAGAGATCTTGGTCATAAATTTTAACATTATCATTACAAAGAAGGATCAGTTTAAGTCTCAGATGCAAGATAATGAAGTCACAAAGTGGATTTGAAAAGTTTACAGAATACTCACTGGAGTGCCCTACAAGGCTGGATACATTTAAGTCTTAAGAAGGTGCAGAGTTCTGTATCTGTGACTCTCAGTGCCATTAAGGTAGAAGAGAAAATTCAGTCAAGATTAAGAGGAGAATGAGGTTAAGATTGGCTCTTGGAGGAATACTTGCAGATTCAAGAAGAACCTGCACGGGGAGACTTAACACAGAAAAGTAGGAGAAGAAACTGGGACAAGAACACTGTAGAGCCACGGGAGTAGAAAAGGTGAAGCATAAAGAAAGGCTCAATAGGACCAAAGGTGAGAATGGGAATAAATGAAATTAACACTGAAATAGGTGGTATGGGTAGAATAACATTGGCAAAATGCAGAATATATTGGGCTAAGGAATCAATGGGTGGAAGGAACTGAAGAAAGTAGACATATATGATGCTTTTATGAAAACAGTGGTGGCTAGAGGTAGAGCACTTTTTTTTTTTTTTAAGGCAGGCTCCACACCCAGAATGGAGCCCAGTTGAGTGCCTGAACTCACTATCCTAAGATCAAGACCCAAGATGAGATCAAGAGTTGAACACTGAGCCATCCAGGCACCCCAGGAAAATACTCTTAAAATAGAAAAATGGGAAGAAGACAGTGTAGAAGAGGTTAATGCCCTAGGAAACATAAAATCATTTTAAGTTGTATAGGAGCTTAAAGGAATGAGGATATAAGACTCAAGAGGAAAGGCAAATGTTTTCACTGAAAAGGAAGGAAATGACATAAAGACAATTAATATTGCAATTTGGTAATGTGGATGGACCCTCTACTTTCTCCATGAAGTAGAAGGCATAATCACTTCCTAAGGGAAGGAACAGTAGGGATATTTTGGGGACCATATAGAGGATTGTTATATACATCAGGACTTGCCTATGTGAGAGAAACAAAACAAGAGAAATAGAAATCTGTAAAAGATTGCCATGTTGCCCTGAGGACCAGAATGAGTTTAAAATCCACATTTGTACACATTATCTATACTGTGGTATGATTTTCTCTAGTAATGGTTGGTTACCAGAGTATAGCAACATGTGCTATGCATTTGATTTTTCTCCTGAGATGCCTAGAAATGTGTTCAGCATATATTTGTTCATTTAATTTAAGTTGTGGTCTTAAATAGGTGACTCCACAGCATTAATGCTTGGATACCGAGTTTCAAAAAGAGAAACTAGTGGGATTTGTTTCTCTAACTCCTGGCTCTTAAATAAGCCTTAAATGCCCATGAGAGAATAATAATGGTACATGGAAATGAAAGTGAAATCTCAAATTCTTTTAATATCACTCTTACAGTGTAAGTGATCATTGAAATGTATTCCCTTGTAGATTTCCTGTGCCATCTGGGAATGGCTTCCAGCATTTGGAGTTAAGCTCTTTTTCCCAAGACACAGAGGTTTCAGCCAAGTAGAGATGAGGCCATCCATAAATTAATAGTTGCCTTTTTGTGTGTGTGTTACTCCAGCTCAATATTTGTTAGCATGTAGATATCTTATTTTTTTAAATAAATATAGACATTTTGTATTCATTTTTGCATAGTTGTAAATATTTTTTCTACCACCTAAAAAACAAATATTCTGCTTCTAATAGTGTGCTTATTGCAACTAGCTTTGCTGGGTCTATTCTTTGCTCTGTTTATATATGTAATTAAGAGTCTAAAAGTAATTGAGGGTCATGTATTTTTCTCATTCTGGATATTTACTTTTTTTTCTCCATCTGGGATGAGAAATTGACTATTTTTGCCTCCAAAGGGAGAAAATTTTTGCCAAGTCAATTTTTATAATATTTGAGTGTTTTCTTTCTATCTTTTACAGCTGTAAAATTCAGCCTTCAATCTTTCTTTGACTTAAGATAAATATAAAGTCAATAGGACTGTTTATACTTGGGGAGAATGGAGAGGATAAGCTATAATAAGTGTTTCCTTTAAGGTAGGTGCTCAGTACATTTGAATAAGTGTTAAAATCTTCATTAAAAAACAATATACAGGGGCGCCTGGGTGGCTCAGTTGGTTAAGCGGCTGCCTTCGGCTCAGGTCATGATCCCGGAGACCCGGGATCGAGCCCCACATCGGGCTCCCTGCTCGGCAGGGGGCCTGCTTCTCCCGCTCTCACTCCCCCTGCTTGTGTTCCCTCTCTGGCTGTGTTTCTCTCTGTCAAATAAATAAAATATTAAAAAAAAAAACAAAAAAAACAAAAAAAACAAAACAAAACAATATACAATTAGCAAAAAAATCAATATTTAAGATACTTTCCATAAGAAAAAGAAAATTGTACTTAGGATAAAAATTTACTTACAATTTAATACATAAGCCAGTATTTATAACTCAATGTATCGTCCAGTTATTAATTCAAAGTTCTCTCTCTCTCTCTTACTTTTTTTAACTCTGATTTTTCTAGAGTAAGAGAAAACATAAAAGTGGTTCATTCAGTAAATAGATAAGTCACCCTTTTAAAAATTAAGGCTTTCCAATTCACCTCTGCAAAATTGTTAATTAAGATGATTAATTAACTATTAATGAATTAATTAAGATTGATAGCTTTTTTACTTGATCAGAAGAGGAAAAATTCCTGTCAAAAAATATGTCCCCTAATCATTGGCTTGGTATTCCTTAAGACTAAAATGTTATTGGTTAGGGGCTTGAATCAGTCTGGATCAGATCCAAACCCATTGACAACCATAGATAGTGCTAAATAAATATTTAATAATTGCTGTGGATTGAATTTCTAGTATCAGTTCTGCCATAACTACCAGTTTCACCTTGACATAAAAAGAAAGGAAATTTGTACAAAGGTTTACTCAGTAAGAAGACATATTTATACACATCTATACATACCTCAAATTGAATAGAGCAAGTCAAAGGAAATAAAGATAAATCCACAAGCAAGAATCTTGGCACTGATATGATAAAGTGACATAAAACTTTTAAACATTAAATAATTTATATATAAAATATAGAATACAACAACTACACAGTATATATTACTACTGAGTACATGTGGAACATTAGCAAAAATTGTCTATACTAAGCCAAAAAGCAAGTATCAATAAATTTCAAAGAAGTGAAACAAAATTGAACTGTCTCAGAAGTCAGTGGATTTAAGCTAGAAATGAATAACAGAAGGGAACTAGAAAACCCACAGATGTATGCAAATTATGTAATATATTCAAAATAACCCAAGGGTCAGAAACGAAATCAGAATGAAATTCAAAATATTTGAACTTAAAGATAATTTATATATAACAAGTCAAAATATGTGGGATGAAACTAAAGTTGTCTTCAAAGAAACATTTAGAGTATCAAATAAAAAGAATTGAAAATCAGTTATATATGATTAATTTCAAGGAGCTGGAGAATGGAAAGTTCTATTAGAAGAAAGTTAGGAAAGAAAATAAAATAAATCAACAAAAGGGAAATCAACAAAAAATAAATCAACAGAGCGAACTATTGGCTTCTTGATAAACTCCTCACATAACTGATCAAGGGGAAAAAATGAGAAGGCACAAATAATCAGCACCAAAACTTTAAAGAGAGACTATTACTAAAAACTGGACAGCTATTTTAAAGAGTTGTATATATATATGTATACATACATATACATATATTAAAAAATTATGGAAAAATTATGTCAATTTTAAAATTTAGAGCAAATATGAAAAATCCTAGTAAAACACATTTCAACTGACTCTAGGTAAAAGTAAAAGAGTTGTATATCTAGTAAAGAATCTGTAATCAACCTCTGCAAAAGAAAACTTTAGGCCCAGACATTGGAAGTTCTCCCAAACATATAAGAAAAAACACAATCTAATACAAGATCTCTTGGACCATAGAAATATGGGAAATATCTCCAAGTTCATGTTATGAAGCCAGCATTACCCTGATGTCAAAAGTATGAAAAGGACATTACAAGAAAGCAAAAGCACATGCCAAACTCTCTCATTAACATGGAATCAAAAATCTCTGAATAAAATATTAGCAAACCAAAAATAGTTAAATATATAAAAATGTTAACACATCATGACCAAGTTTGGTTTTAATTTGTATTTGTTTCTTGTTTTTTTCCTTGGCCAGGTCTGAAAACCCCCATCTAACATTCAAAAATCATTGTCTCATGCTGTTAAAAAAAAATAACATATGATAATCTCAAATGCACATAAAAAATATGTCACAAAATTCAATATCCACTGATAATTATCTTTTAAACTATCTTCCCAAACTAAGAATAGAAAAATACATTCCTACTCTGATAGTATCTTCCAAAAAACTTGAATTTATAAATAAATAAATAAATTTAGGAAGAATGTTTAGCATTAGTTCAGTATACAAAAATAAATTGAATTTTATTTAACAGCATCAAAGAAATGGAAAAATAAATTTGAAAATTATGTCATTTACAATTAATCCAAAAAGTCAAATACCTTGGAATAAATCAAACAAAAGACATGCATTTTTGCTACAGAGAAAACTCCATAAAGTTACCAAAAAAACCTTCAAAAAACTAGATTAATGGATAAATATACTTTGCTCATGATTTATAAAGATATTAATTCTTCCTAAATTGTTCTGTAGATTAATGCAATCAAAATCAATACTCCTAAAGTCTTTTTTTTTATGGAAATTTACAATCTGATTCAAAAAGTTATGTTAATTAAAAGGATCAAGAACAGCCAATACAATTTTGAAATATAAGAACATCTTGACAAAATATGTTAGGATAAAATTAGCTGCATTAGAATAGTCTTAAAAAAATAATTAGAAGACCCCCAACAAAGAAAGTTGTGGTCTTTGGCAAAAAAAAAATAAATAAAATTGAAATTACTTAATTTGTGCTACTTTCTTTTTAAAGGTTTTATTTATTTTTTATTTATTTAAGAGAGAACAAGTATGAGTGGGGGGAAGGGCAGAAGGAGAGAAAGAGAAAAATAATCTCAAGCTGACATTGTGTTGAGTGTGGGACCTTGACCATATGTCCCTGAAATCAGGACCTGAGCTGAAATCAAGAGTCCGACGCTCAACTGACTGAGCCACCCTAGTGCCCCCAGTTATTTTTATAAAAGATTTCCAAAGTTTACTCTTTAACTTTTAATATGATTTTTAAAATGCCATTTAAAAGTTTTGACACAAAATTTTTCTAAATGGAAAAAACTACATATCAGCAATGCAACAAAAGCAACATCCCAAATATAAAATTAGAAAAATTAAACAAAATTATTTCGTAGCTATTAAGTAGAAGATTTATGTGCATATAACCTAGAATCTATAAAGATTATTTCCCAGTTATTATAGACAAATATATTTCAACTTTTAAAAAAGACAAATTGAGAAAAAAGATTTGAACAAAAAGATTTGAGCTACAAAATGTTTTTGTTTTATTTTTACTATCTTAGCATTGTAATAGTCTAAGGAATAAAACTTAAAGATCATTTTGTGGCTATTGTTTTAAGAAATACTAAAAATCGGGGCACCTGGGTGGCTCAGTTGGTTAAGCGACTGCCTTCAGCTCAGGTCATGATCCTGGAGACCCGGGATCGAGCCCCACATCAGGCTCCCTGCTCGGCAGGGGGCCTGCTTCTCCCTCTCTGACTCCCTCTGCTTGTGTTCCCTCTCTGGCTGTGTTTCTCTCTGTCAAATAAATAAAAAATCTTAAAAAAAAAAAAGAAATACTAAAAATCACCACATACGTATAAAAATTTATACAATCAAATTAAAATACTTTGAAGTAATTTCTTTGGTTATGATATATTTGATCTTGTCACAGTGTTTTGAACATGGCGTGAAAAATAATGGTTTATTTCCAAACCAAAATATTGCCTTAGGAATCTTATTGGCAATTCTAGTTGCTAGTATCTTAGTAGATCAAAGTTCCTAAAATTGAAATTAATGGAAAATTGTCTAAAAATAGTAATAACTTTAAAAAGATTCCATAACATGCAATTTTCATCAACAGACCACAAACCATGTGAAAATTTATATCGTGACTCTGTAAGTCATGGTTTGCTGAAATATAGTCAAGGAAACACACTTCAGAAAATAAAGGTATCTAACGTAATATTATGTGTCAATTACACTCAAACTAAAAAAAAAAAAAAAATTAACTCGGCAGTTGGCAGAAGCAGCTGACAACTGTCCTTTGCTTCGTTCCTTTGTCACCACATTTCCAGCAGTCATTATCACTTCCACACCTGGCAAGTGGACGATTGTGCTGGAAATTTCTTGCCACTGCGTCTCCACGCTGGGCATGTGGGCCGTCCGTTACCTTACTTTCTGCCCTCCCACAATCTGCATGCATCAAAGTTGCTTTAAGTTTTCTGTGTAAATGCCAGGATCCCTGCAGAACATTGCGTTTTCTCAAAGCATAAGAAGTCATTAATTAATGTTTTCTTGGCTCTCGCCATCTTTGCTCTGTTGATTCTTTTTATTTTTGAGAGTTGCTTTTTTTTTTAATTTGGTTTGATTTATTTATTAATAATTGTATTGTTTTAAGATTTATATTTCCCAATGATATGCATTTTTAAATTTTTTTTTATTGTTACTTAATTTTTTTTCAGTGTTCCAAGATTCATTGCCTATTCCCCACACCCAGTGCTCCATGCAATAGGTGCCCTCAGTACCCACCACCAGGCTCTCCCATCCCCCCACCCCCTTCCCTCCAAGTCCCTCAGTTTTTTTCTGTGTCCAAAGTCTCTCTTGTTTTGTTTCTCTCCCTGAATTACCTTACTTCCCATTTACTTTCCTTCTCCTACTGTCTTCTATATTACCCCTTATGCACCGTACCTAAGTGAAACCATGTGATACTTGGCTTTCTCTACTTGGTTTATTTCACTCAGCATAATCTCTTCCAATCCAGTCCATGTTGCTACAAAAGTTGGATATTCATCCTTTCTGATGGAGGCGTAGTATTCCATTGTATATATAGACCAACACTTGACACTGAACATTTTTTCATATGTCTGTTAGTCATTTGTATATCTTCTAATCTCCAAACCATCACTAACTGTATTCTAAACCAGTGCTCTGATTCTAAGCTCTAGGTTGGTGATAGAATTGTACACAATCATCAATAATAACCACATTTTTAAATAAACTACAGATATAGCCAATGGGCTTGATATTTTCTTTCAACCACTCAGAGATGCAGAAACATTTCAACACCTACTATGTGCAATATACTATAGTAAACATAGTGAAAGATGTCAAGAAGTATAAAACAATTACTCTTAAAATCCTTCCTCTCTTCTTGCCTCCCTTCCTTTCTTTTTTCTTCCTTGCTTCCTTTCTAAGATAGTACACTCTTAGTAATTCAGGCCTCTGCTTCACATAAATAAGTTACTTCACTTTTAAGATGACAGAGTAAAGGAGATAGACTTCTCATCTTAAGCAGTACCTTCTGAAGTGGATTCTTCTCTACACTGCATTTATTTAACAATCCCTTAAAACATTAATCTGGAAAAATGATTCCATCAACGATGCTCTGTCAAATGCATGTACATGAATGACCAACAAAATTGAAATAGTCTTAGGAAACAAGTGTTCTTTAGGATCAATTTTGTTTTTCTCCTTAATTATCTTCAGTTATGACCTTAGAACAAAGGCTACTCAGCATTTATACTACCTACAAAAACCAAATAAGGTTTTATTGTATTTGATAGTAATTTATTTTTCCAAGCAAATACCATTTAAAAATTCTATATGCATCATTAAATTATTTGATTATCAACAGTAAATGTCTTCTGACATATATGGATATAAACAGATAAGTCAATTGAATTTTATAATTATATTCTTTAAGGCACAGGCCTAGTAAATCTCAAAGTGTGAGTCAGTCTGAAAACAATTTTCATCCACTTTGGAATATAAATGTTTTCATTAAAATATTCACTAAGTGTTTTCACAGTAATTGTACCTTGCTTCTTTGAGTTAAATGTTAATGCTGAAAAATTATGAATACTTCTAATTATTCAGATATTAAAAGTAATGAGCAACAAAATTTTTATTTTTTTATATTCAAACTCAGGAATTGGGTTACTCAAAACATTTTTTCTATTTTTATTGAGAATATAATTCAAAAGATATGTGGGCTCATGTTCATCAATAACAGAAGACTGCTATGCTGAGAAAATTTGCACTAAGTTGGTTCAATCTTTTTGTGATCTTTTCTAGCCAGGATAATTTGGGGTGCCCTCCTGCTAGGAAAAAGGTAAATGCTTCATCTGACTACCCACATGATAGCTAGGGTTACCAATTCAGTCCTACAACTCTCCTATGCAGCCAGCACTGACTTTTGAGGGGCATCGCCCAAGTCTTCCAGGACTGCAGTGCCCCATGGAGTCAGACAGAGACTTTTAGCCCTGCTCACAAAGTATCTCTATTCTTGGATATTGAGGAAATAAATTAGAAACTCAATCAATGTGTTTTACATATTACAAAATGACTCATAGAATAATTTAATAGATTACATAAGAGAAAGGCATGTTAAGGATCCTCCAGTCATGTAGCTCAGTGGCTCATGAAACAGAAACTATTTTTACAATAATAATAAGATCCTGTTTGCCTTTTCCCTGGGTCTACATTTGCACCTGTGGGGGCCACAAGGGGGCTGCCCCAAGATGGGCCACTTTGGCATGAGGATTACTTTGAGATAAAAAGTGATCAAAATCCAGCAGATTCAAGAAAAGCTCTTTACCTCCCCTATAACTACAAAAAATAATTGAGAGGACCTGCTCCAGGAAGAGAGCTATCAAAACAGATCATTACATCATTACATGAACTAGATATGGTAGACACTGAGGAACCAAACAAGGCCACTTTTGTTTTTGTGGGGGAGGTGGGGTATGGAGTTTCTTGGTATTTTTAAAATTTTTAAAATTTCAATTCAATTAATTAACCTGTAGTGTATTATCAGTTTCAGAGGTAGAGGTCAGTGATTCATCAGTCTTATATAATACCCAGTGCTCATTACATCATGTGCCCTCCTTAATGTCCATCACCCTGTTACCCCATCCCCACACCCACCTCCCCTCCAGCAACCCTCAGTTTTTTTCCCTATGATTAAGAGTTTCTATGGCCGAAGTCATAGATGTTGCTGCCTGTCTCCTCTACAACTTTGATGGATTTCTGTCTCACATTTAGGTCTTTCACCCACTTGAGTATATTTTTGTGTACGGGTTTAAGAAAATGGTCCAGTTTCATTCTCTTGCACATGGCTGTCCAATTTTCCCAACATCATTTGTTAAAGAGACTTTCTTCTTTCTATTGGACAATCTTTCCTACTTTGTCAAAGATTAGTTGACCATAGAATTGAGGGTCCATTTCTGGGTTCTCTACTCTGTTCCATTATCTATGTGTCTGTTTTTGTGCCAGTACCAGACTTTCTTGATGATTACAGCTTTATAATAGAGCTTGAAGTCTACATTGATATCGCACCAGCTTTGGTTTTCTTTTTTAACATTCCTTTGGCTATTTAGGATATTTTCTTGTCCCAGACAAATTTAAGGATTATTTGCTCCAGTTCTCTAAAAAAAAGTTGATGGTATTTTGATAAGAATTGCACTGAATGTATAGATTGCTCTAGGTAGCACAGACATTTTTAATAATATTTCCTCTTCTAATCCATGAGCATGGAATGTTTTTCTTTTTTTTTTTTTTATGGAATGTTTTTCTATTTCTTTGCATCTTCCCCAATTTCTTTCATGAGTATTCTATAGTTTTCTGAGTACAAATCCTTTGCCTCTTTTATTAATGTAGTTTATCAATCATATTGGTTGATTTGCAGTTTTGAACCACCCTTGCATCCCAGGAATAAATCCCACTTGGTCGTGATGAATAATCCTTTTAATGTACTTTTGGATCCTATTGGTTACTGTCTTAGTGAGAATTTCTGCATCAATGTTCATCAGGGATATCAGTCTGTAATTCTTCTTTTTGGTGGGGTCTTTGGTTTCAGGATCAAGGTAACATGCAAGGCCACTTTGGTCGAAAGTCCTCTCTCTCTCTCTCTCTCTTTAAAGTCCTCGCTTTGTTTTTTGTTTCTGAGTGACCCAGAAAACATTTGTTTATCAAACACTTACTCTTTTTCACTTTACTGTAAATTTAATTCCTTTTCTCTGAAGCCCCAGACTCTACCTCCTTTTTCCTTAGTTCAGGATGACATATATACTGCATTTTGCTTGACTGTCTTTAGAATTTCTGTGTCTATTGTGGGTTTCCCATATGTATACTATTAAATTAGATTTTCTCCTGTTCATCTGTCTCATGTCAATTTGATTCTCAAGTTGGCAAGAAGGACGTTGAAAGGGACAGGAATTCTTACTCCCAGACCCACTAGAGATGCAAAAACAATGTTGGGTAAAACTATTGGCTAATATAAACCAAGGTTCCAAACTATACTAATAGACTTTTTTTTTGCCATTGCCCACTCACAGGCAAAAATTCAGCTTCACTTAAGAAGGTCCTTGAAGTTAAAAAGCTTTTGCACAGCAAAGCAAACAGTCAACAAAACTAAAAGGCTACTGACAGAATGGAAGGAGATATTTGCAAATGTCTTATCAAATAAAGGCTAGTATCCACAATCTATATAGAACTTATCAGACTCACCACCCAAAAAACAAATAACCCAGTCAAGAAATTGGCAGAAGAAATGAACAGACATTTCACCAAGGAAGACATACAAATGGCCAACAGACACACGAAAAAAAGTTCAACATCACTTGGCATCAGGAAAATATAAATCAAAACCATAATATATGCCACCTCATACCAATCAGAATGGCTAAAATTAACAAGACAGGATGCATAGAAAGGGAAACCCTCTGGGCACCTGGGTGGCTCAGCGGGTTAAAGCCTCTGCCTTTAGCTCAGGTCATGATCTCAGGGTCCTGGGATCAAGGCCCACGTTGGGCTCTCTGCTCAGTGGGGAGCCTGCTTCCTCCTCTCTCTCTGCCTGCCTCTCTGCCTACTTGTGATCTCTCTCTCTGTGTCAAATAAATAAAATCTTAAAAAAAAATAAAAAGAAAGGGAAACCCTCTTCCACGGTTGGTGGGAATGCAAGCTGGTGCAGCCACTCTGGAAAACAGTATAAAAGTTCCTCAGAAAGTTGAAAATACAGCTACCCTATGACCCAGCAATTGCACTAGGAGGGATTTGCCCCAAAGATACAACTGTAGTGATCTGTAGTGGCACCCACAACCCAATGTTTATAGCAGCAATGTTCACAATAGCCAAACTATGGAAAGAGCTAAAAAGTCCATTCGTGGATCAATGGATAAAAAAGATGCAGTATATAGACATATACAATGGAGTATTACTCAGCCATAAGAAAGGCAGAAATCTTACCATTTACTTTGATGTGGATAGAACTAGAAGGTATTATGCTAAGTGGAATAAGTTAATCAGAGAAAAACAATTATCACATGTTTTCACTCATAAGAGGAATATAAGAAACAGTGCAGAGGATCATAGGGGAAGGGTTGGAAAAATGGAATGGGAAGAAATCATAGAGGGAACCAGCCATGAGAGATGCTTTAACTATGGGAAAGTAACCAAAGGTTGCTGGAGGGGAGGGTAGATGCAGGGGATGAGGTAACTGGATGATGGGCATTGAGGAGGGCACATGATGTGATGAGTATTGGATGTTATATGTAACTGATGAATTACTGTACTCTATATCTGAAACTAATGATGTTCTATATGTTGGCTAATTGAATTTAAATTAAAAAAGAATGCCCTTGATGAAACAGTGAAAACTATTAATTTTGTTAAATGTCTACACCAGAATCCATGTATTTTTAATCTTCTGTGTGATGAAATGGGAGATACATATAATGCACTTCTAAGGCATGTCAAAGTTTAAAGGCTATCTGGAGGAAAATTAATTGCACCATTGTTAAAAGTTAGAACTGACTTAGCTTTTCTTTTTCCCCAAGGACAGCATTTTTACTGTTGGAAATTAATTGGGACAAACAGCTGATAGGCAAAATATGATTTTTCAGATAGGCTTGTCACTTTAAGACAAACAATTGATGTTACTTTTTGATTCCACAAAATTTGAGCTTTCAAGCAAAGATTATAATTTTAGAAGACTTACATCTACAACAATGAGTTTTAACAACCTATTCCAAATGTGATGTATTGATATTAAGCAGTGAAATGTGTCAATGTTTGGAACATCTGCATAAGTCAGTGAGTCAATATTTTTCAAATGATCAAAGCATTATGACACAAAACATTGCAATGGGTAAGAGAGTCATTCAACACATAAGATACATCAGAAAAAAAAGATACAAAGATACATCAGGAGATTTTAATGTAACAGAGGGAACAAAAATATCATTGATAAGGTATCAAATTCCCTAGTGCACCTTACTTTCAAGAAAACAAACAGGAGTTTTGGTGTAAAATGAAAGAATATCAACAACCTTTCAAAAAATCAATTAAAATACTCCTCACTTTCCCAACCATAAGTATATGTGAGCCTGAATTTTCCCTGTACATGTAAATGAAAGCAACACATTGCTAATGGTTGAATGCAGAAACAAATGTAAGAACTCAACTGTATTCAAAAGCCCAGCTATACTATAGGCTAGCTAGTGGAAAGATTTACAAAAAATGTAAAACAAGGTCACTCTTCTAAGTTCTCAATTGTTTGTTTAAATATAGTTATAAAACTGTGTAAAAATATTATTTTAACATGAGTTTTTATTTTTATTTTGAAACAATTCAGAAATAAATATTTTATAGAATTTGTAAGTCTAATTTTAATATAGCAAATTAGATATCATATAGCCTCATTAATATAAGTATTTTGGTGTTCTCAATACTTTATTAATAGAAAGGAGTACTTATATTAAAAAGTAAAAACAGAAATGCTCATTCGGTACATTCCTTCATTTTTCAGCTAAGCAAATCCAAACACAAAGATGTTGATCAACATTGTGCAAGTCACAGGGTTAATAGAAATGGTAGTTCAAAAATCAAGGTTTTCTGAATTCTAGTTATATTAGCTTCCCTAAGGCTGTCCTAATTAACTACTGCAAACTGGTGGCTTAAACAACAGACATGTCTTATCTCACAGTTCTGGAGGTTGGAAGTCAGAGATCAAGGTATCAGCAGGGTTAGTTCCTTCTGAGGGCAGTAGGAGGAAACTGTTATGCCACTAGCTTCTGGGATTTGCCAGGAATCTTGGGCATTCCTTGGCTTTTATATACCTCACCCTCAACCCTGCCTTCATGTTCACCTGATGTTCTCCCTGTGAGCATGTAGGTGTCTAAATTTTCCCCTTTTATAAGGACACTAGCCATATTGGATGGAAGGTCTACCTTAATCTGGTCTGACCACCTCTTAACTAATTATATCTACAATGACCCTATGTCCAAATAAAGTTATATTTTATGATGTTGGGGTTAGGACTTTAGGATATGACTTTTGGGGGACACAATTCAAAAGCCAGCGAGTGTGTTCTTCCCTCAACCTCCTGTGTATCAAGAAGTAATCTCTTTTCTAATTTCCTTTCTTTCCTCTCGGCTGTGTTGCAGTCTCATATTTTCTCTACATAGGACAAAAATACTTACATGAAAATCATATAGGGAGAACTGATTCCTCAGGAAAGCAGTCATTATAATGAAAACAGAATTCAAAATCAAGTTAGGCTACATTTCAGGAAATTAAAGTGATGTCTCAGAAAACTAACATTTACAAATGAAGATCACATAATTTTATGTCATGCATTTACAAAATGTATTTTGTACATGGTAGGAAAATGTGGTCTTTCAAAAGTTCTTCAAACCTTAGTTTGGGAAATTATTTTCTCTGTTAAGTAGCCAGAATGAAGTTTGATTTTTAACCATGTGCCCTCTTTTCTCCATTGACTACTACTTTGTTGAGTAGCATTTTTCACCCAAAGTATTGGATATACTGGTAGAAAATATGAAATGTTCTATTCCAGTTTTGATAGTGCTTTGTCCTCATCTACATGATAGTCTGTAAGCCCGGCTTTCCTCCTTTATAACTTCCTTCTGCTCTTTTCCCCGAGATTCCCAAAAGTAGTTCCATTGTGAAATGAAGGAATCAGAGCAGTTTCTAAATGTTTCTAAGAATACACCAAAGTAAGTTGGCCAAAAAAATTTTTATGGAATTGAAATCACTCAGTAAGATACAGTATTAGTCTGGGTTCTCCGGAAAAACAGAACCAATAGGAATAGGAGATTTTACACATTTATACTTATACCTGAAATTTCTTATAAAGAATTGACTCAGATAATTATGGACTTTCAGAGTCCAAAGATCTGCAGTTAGCAGCTGGAGGCCTAGGAGAACCAACAGTCTAGATCCAATCTGAGTACAAAGTCAGGAGATGACCAATGTCCCAACTCTAAGACAGTCAAGCAGAGAGAGCATAAATTCTCTTACTCAGTTTTTTTGTTCTAATCAGGCCTTTAATTAATTGTATGATGGGCACTGTAGTGAGGAGGGCAATTTGCTTTATTCAGTCTACTGAATCAAATGTTAATCTCATCCAGAAGCACCCGCACAGACACGCCTGAGTAATGTTTAATCAAATATCTGAGCACCCTCTGGCCCAGTTTGGCACATAAAATTAATAATTACAGACACATCATGTGCAAGAATCTTCTGTGCCCAGGAAGAAAGGAAGAGAGAGAGAGACAGAGAGAGAGAAAGGAAGGAAGGAAGGAAGGAAGGAAGGAAGGAAGGAAGGAAGAAAAGGAAAAAAAGAAAAAATATATATTAATTTACTAATGCTGCACAGTGCTTGAGTGGCTCAGTTGGTTAAGCGTCTGCTTGCAGGTCAGGTCAGGATCACTGGAATCAAGCCCCGCATCAGGGTCCCTGCTCAGTGGAGAACCTACTTCTCCCTCTGCCTGCCGCCTTCCCTGCCTGTGCTTTCCCTCTCTTACTCTCGCTCTATCTCAAATAAATAAATAAAAATCTTTAAAAAAAATTACTAATCCTGAAATTACAAAGGATTTTTAACCCAAATAGTTTATTAAAATCTCAATTTATGCTTTCCTTTCTTTATAGAGCCCTCAACCAACACACATGAGCGCACGCACGCGCGTGCGCGTGCACACACACACACACACATTTTGAAAGATCTTCACTCAGCAAATTTGGGGACAGACAGCAAAAACACTAAAATAATTTCCAGCCTTCTCTCCTCTGTAAAAGACTAAGCACATTGAAGAAACTATGTTAGCTTGCCCATGATATGAGGAGAGAGGGATGGGGCACAGGAGCACAGAAAGGAGCAGGAGGAAAGATTTCCCTAAACCAAAGCAGCACCAAGACCACCTGAAAGGTCCTAAGCTGGAATGTAGTGGCATAGAGATGAGCTCTCGCACCACAAACTGCCTAGAAAACAGGATAAAATGTAACTTTTTATATAAAAACGAATATATAATAGAGTACAGAAAAATATAAAATCCAACTGTTTTAGATGTTTTACCACAGGTAACACAGGTATTCTCTAAGAGAAGGGAAAAGAAGTAGCGGAGCTAACAAAGTAGCTGAGCTAACAATAGCCTTCAACCTTAAGGCATTTTCTAGAAAGGAGCATAGGACAGTCAGCCTAAGCAAAGGAAGCTGTCGCCATGAGCTGCAGAAAGGGAGGTCAGTGACGGTTAGCAGTGGCTGAAGCAGCTGGGTTTGCATGAAAACATACCAGACACAAACTGAGGGTTCCAGAAGGGAGGTGGGCGAGGGTACCTGGGTGATGGGCATTAAGGCAAGCACGTGTGGTCACCGGGTGTTACACGCAATCATTGAACACCACATCAAAAACTGCTGATGTGCTATGTGTTGGCTAATTGAATCTAACTAAAAAAAATTAAAAAGAGAAACAAATGAAAGTAATAGATAAAGTCTAAGAACACACACACACACACACACACACACACACACACTCGCGCGCGCGCGCGCGCGCGCACACACTCTAGAGAGGAAGCAGCTGCACCAGAAGAAAGCTTTAGATATTTTGACAGGGAAGTGGGGGCACCTGGGTGGCTCAGTCGCTAAGCCGCCGCCCTAGGCTCAGGTTATGATCCCCAAGTGCTTGGCGGGAAGCCTGCTTCTCCCTCTCTTGCTCCCCCTGCTTGTGTTCCTTCTCTAGCTATGTTTTTCTCTGTCAAATAAATAAATAAAGTCTTAAAAAAAAAAGAAATCTTGACAGTGAGACTTAATGTATGCTGGGCTTGCATCAATTAGGCCCCTCCACAAATGCTTTCACAAAGATAAAAAGTAAGCCCTAAGGCTTGAAGAAATGTGATGGAAATCAGAATAGATTTGGGGCTAGCAATAAAAAATAATGTACTTATTCCTGGCATGACTTCTTCTTTGATTTATTTAGACACCTATTTATAAATTTCCAACATATAGACTCTTTTGTCATCTTTGCATTATTGATCTCTAATGTAATTACATTGTGTTGAGATAAATATAGTCCTTGTGATACTCAATTTATTGAAATATTTTGAAATTTGTCCTGTGGCTTAATTTGTTACAATTTTTGGCAACTGATTAATGTGTGTTTGAGAGGAATGCAGATTCTCTAATTAGAGTCTGTTGAACTCTACATTTTGCCAGTATTATCAAACTTAATTATGTTGTCCAAGTCATAGATACCCTTACAAATTTTTTGTCCAATTCATTACCAATTACAGAGAAAGATAGCCTAGATTCTTCCATTATGATTTAGAAAGTATATATTTATTCTCAAAATTCGCCCATTTAAATTTTGCATACTTGAATCTCTTTTATTGTTATGTGCAAGTGTTGATTTTGAATAAATTCCTCCTGAGTCTTCCTATGTATCATTTTTGATATCAGTATGTTCCTTATATCATGCTCTTTTGCCTTAAAGTCTATATTGAATAATTTTCTTTTAATTAATTATTGTCTGGTATGATTTCTTTTCATCCACCTACTTTCAATCTTCTGTTGTCTTGTTTTACACACGACCCTTGAACATGACATACAGCTGATATCCTGGCTTTGTTTGTTTCATTTAGTCCTGTACTTGCTAAATTCATTTTTAGTGATTTTAATGTCCAATATATTTGAATTTACTTCTATGATTTTTCATTTTCCATTTATACTGCTTTTTCCCTACTTCTCTTCCCTCTCTTCTTTTTAAAAAAAAAAAAAAAAAAAAAAAAACCCCTCTCTTCTTTTTTAACATTGAGAGTTTATGTTGATTGTGGTGATGGTTTCATAGATGTATCCATATATCCATCCACCCAAATAGCAGAATGTAAATAGGTACAGGTTTTTATATAATAATTACACCTCAATAAAACTGTCTTTTAAAAAAAAAAGTTGAATTATCTCTTTGGTAAGCCCCATTTTGTGTAGAACTCTCACATATTTAGATCTACAATCTATCCGGAATTAATTGTTGTGCTTGGTATGAGTTAAGTTCCCCCCCACACACATCTGGACATTCAATTAACACAGCATCATTTATTGAAAGACCAAGCTTTCACTATTCCTGTGCAGGGTCACCTTTATCATATGAGAGAGAGAATTCTGTAAGTATGATCTTTTTCTCACCCCTTTAAATCTGTTCGCTTGTTCTGTCTATCCATGTAGCTGAAACCACAGGTTAACTACAATAGCTTTATGGTGGGTCTTTTGTTGTTGTTGTTTAAAGATTTTATTTATTTATTTGACACAGAGAGAGATCATAAATAGGCAGAGAGGCAGGCAGAAAACTAGGGGGAAGCAGGCTCCCTTCTGAGCAGAGAGCCCAATGTGGGACTTGATCCCAGGACCATGAGCCAAAGGCAGAGGCTTAACCGTCTGAGCCACCCAGGTGCCATATAGTGGGTCTTAATATCTGATTTAGATATTACGATTTCGATATTAGATATCTGATAAGATATTAGATTTAGATTTAGTAGAATCTCCATAGTTTTCTTCTCAGGATTATTTTGGTTATTCTTAGGACCTGCATTTCATATAAATGTTAAAATCAACTTTTCAATTTCCACAAATATCTTTCTGGAATTTTTGTTGGAATTATACTCATACCATCAATCTGCATTGAAAAAAGTGACATGTTTACAATATTGAGTCTTCCAATCCACCACCAAGGACTTTCAAAATTTCTCCCAATAATATTTCATAAACTTTAATTCAGAAGCCAATTCTGATTATCAACTCCTGCTAAAATAAAGCACTTCAAAATTCAGTGGCATAAAACAACCATGTTTTTATATTCATGGATCTTGTAACTCAGGGATTTCAGAGAGAGCAATTAGAGATGGCTTGTCTCTGCCTGACCATCTAAGGCCTCAGAAGGACGACCCTGGAATCATCTTTACTTGCATATCTGGCACCTAGCCTGGTAAGACTGAAGATCAGGGCTCACCTGGAACTGTTGGCTTAAGCATCTATGTGCAACTTCTCATGGCTTGGACTTCTCACAGCTTGGGAAGTGGTTTTTGAGCACAGGCATCCTGTCACAGAGCACTCAGAAAGAAGAGGTTTCAAAGGAGCGAGGTGGAAACTGGGCCTTTGTGACCCAGCTTCAGAGTCTCAAGGTGAGTGCTACTTCCATCGCTTTCTGTTTGGTGACAAGCTAAGTCATGAGTGCTAGCCCAGATACAAGGGAAGGAGACATAAACTTTACTTTTCAGTAGCAGAAGGGTCAAAGGATTTCAGACATGTTTTTAAACTACCGCAAAATCTTATACTTTTTATTATTTTAGATATTCTATTTTCTTTGAGGTTATGGTAAATGTAATTTTTTTAAAGATTTTATTTATTTATCTGACAGAGAGATCACAAATAGGCAGAGAGGCAGGCTCCCCGCTGAGCAGAGAGCCCGATGTGGGACTCAATCCCAGGACCCTGAGATCATGACCTGAGCCGAAGGCAGAGGCTTTAACCCACTGGGCCACCCACGCACCCCTGAGATTTATTTTTAATTCAGATATTATTTGTGGCTAGCATATGAAGATACAATTGACTTTTAATGTTGACTCTATATCTAGTAATCCTACTAAATTCACTTAAAACATTTTTTTAACCTTTTTTTTTTTTTTTTTTTTTAGAGAGAGCACACATGTCAGGGAGGGTAGAAGGGCAGAGTGAGAGGAGAGAAAGAACCTTAAGCAGGCTCCACCCTCAGCACGGAGCCAGTCACAGCGCTCCACCTCACAATCCTGAGATCATTATCTGAGATGAAATCAAGAGTCCAATGCTAAACTGACTGAGCCACCCAGGCACCCCTAACTTCACTTATTTAGACAATCTATGTTATTCCTCTGGTTCGCCTTTTTTTTAAAAATGGAAAACAAGTACAGTGTTTATAAAAAATGAGAGATTAACTTACTTTATATTTAGTATGATTACTGACGTAATTGGATTGGAATTTACCATCTTACTCTTTGTTTTCTTTTTGTGTCACCTGTTTTATTTTATTTTCTTACAAGCTGTTATATTAATCATGTATTTTGAGTTATTTCACTTTTCCCCTCTATTTGAATGTGACTTATACATCCTTTACCATACTCTTACAGGTTACCTATGGGATTAAAATATATGTATTTGGACTTATTACTGTTAATAAAAACCAGCAATCTTACCTTATAGGAATGGTCTCACTTCTAGTTGTGGATAGGCTGTAAATTGCAAACAGGAGAGAAGAGTCCTATACCAGGTGACAAGACAACACATCCACATTTGTGGGTGCCTGGTCACAGTATGCTGCTGGTACCATATCCAGTTATGGGTAGACCATGACCTGAGAAAACACAAAAGAAAGTGAAGAGAATTAGAAGGCCCTCCAACAGAGGAGGAGGTAAGAGTGACAAGTAGGCATTTCAGTGCAAAAGAAAAAATAAACAAACTATTCAAATAACTGAAGATTGGAATGTCTGAAAGTTTTCCTTAAGACTTAAATGACTAAAGTAGTTTAAAAAAGATAAAGGTGTACATAGATGTACATAAAGAAGAATAAATCTCCAGGGAATTGACTCAATTTTTCAACTGAGAGGATGCCATGCTAATAACATTTGATGGATGAGATTCACAGAAGAAGACGAAAGGGCACCTAGAAGATGCCGTAATTTCACAGTAATCCTAGAATCACCAATATGAGGATCAAAGCCTGACTGGGCGGCAGTAAATTTTAAGGCAGAATGATAAGACTGAGAATATGACAGGGCAGAGCCTTGAACACAAGCTCCTTTTACCCCTCAGGACCTTAGACAAGGGCCTAAGCTACACTGACCAATATGGTAGCAATTAGGCCATTTAACTTAATTTAAACCTTAAATTAATTAAAATTAAAATGCAATCAAAATTTCATTTCACTTAAATTTTCATTTATTTATTAAATTAAATTTAAATTTATTATAATTATAAATTCATTTCCTCAGTCACATGAACCTATCTGAAGTGCTCAATAGTCACACACTGAAGAACACTTCCATCATCAAAGAATGTTCTACCCAATCAGTACTTGCCTAGAGGACGTAGATCATCTCTGTCAGGGCTCTCTTTGCCGCCACAGCAGGTTCCACAGATTCTGGATAGACAAAGCGGAATCAGAAATTCTGTGATTATTCTCTTGAATGAAATCCGAGGGGAACAGAGGTGAGGAAGGGAGTCAAAGAGGATGTTTTTGTGTAAGAAGATAATTGCCCAAGAGAAAACTAGTGAAATTGTGATAGATCAAAACAAAGGAAAGTAAAGACCTTGACATCAGATTGTCTCCCTGAGAGAAAACAAAGGAGTTAGTGAGAAAAAGAATATTCTTTAAGGAGGTCACTGGAGCCCCACTGGGCCAGAGCCATGTGGTTAATCCCTATGGTAAAAGTGGTTATAAGAAAAGGTCAGCAGCTGAGGGTACAGGGAGAGAGGAGTATGGGGCAGAGAACCTTGCTTTTACATGTACAGAGGGTTAGTTGTTCATGACTCTGCAGGAACGGAAAGAGTATATTACAGATACCGCTGGCAAATGCATGCTGCTGATTTCTGCAGTTTCCACACTGAAATGAAAGTATGCTTTCAACAATGTTTTTCTGGTAATTACCCTCTCTCTTTCTCTCTCTCTCAAACTCCAATTTGGTTAAGATGAATTTAAGACTATCCCACCACACAAGAAGACTTGAAAAGTTTTGTGTTTTGTTTTGATTTGTTAGAGGGAGTAGGAGGATCCAAGGTCCTGAAGGGTAAAAGGACCTTCAACTTTTGACAAAACCACCAGGAAACACATTCTACCAGGAAATATTCCTGCATCTCTTAAGCAGCAACTTTTCTGACCCGTTTTGCAGAGCTGCTGTAGATATCTTAGGTTTCCCCTTTTTGTGAATAACTGTGATAATTTTTGAAGTGTCAAATATTTATGACAAATGTATCTAGAAATTCCATTTGATTCCCCAAGATTTGAGGGTATAATTTCTTAGGAGATATAAAGCAAACAGATATATTTATTTATCACAGAAAATAATTATCCATTTGGAAATCTCTGTTGGGAAAACTATATAAACAATGTTATATAGAAAGAATACGAACTCAGAAGAACATTAATTTTTTTCATAAAGCTTGGATGTTGCAATTGATAACCTGCAAGAGGATCTTTCCGGATAAGCTGACATTTATTAATAGAATTTATTTCCATTTAGGAGGACACATGTTTTTGCCTGATGACATATTACAAGTGAGTCATCATTCCACTACCTGGAGAAAAAAAATGCCAAATTTTTCTTATTCTGCGTTAGAACAAGAATTTATTACTAAATTCGTAAGAGAAGTACTTTTCTATTGAAAGTTTTATTGTGAAAGAATGCTGAGGAGAAATGAAAGGGGATCCAGTTATATGGGGATTTCAAGGCTATTTAAAGACATCTGTGGTAGAGGTGGCTCAATCATTAAGCCTCTGCCTTTGGCTCAGGTAATGATCCCAAGGTCCTTGCACTGAGCCTCACATGGGACTCCCTGCTCTACGGGAAGCCTGCTTCTCCCTCTCCCACTTCCCCTGCTTGTGTTCCCTCTCTCACGTGTCTCTCTCTGTGGCAAATAAATAAATAAAATCTAAAAAAAAAAAAAAAAAAAACAACCAAAACCAAAAAAAAAACCAAAAAAAAATCAAGACATTTTAGTAATGCAAGCTTTTCTCCTTTCTCTCACTGGGGAACCAGTGAGGACTCTTATACAAAAATGTGGCAAGATTAGATTTTTTTTTTTACTTGTTGAATGTGAAGGATGATCGCAGGGTCCCAAGAAAGTATCTGTCTGGAGTGTATTACAATGCCCAGCACAAGGGTAATGGTGGGATGGATTTTTCTTTTTCTTCCCAGCACTCATCATAATTCGTAACTATATATTCAGTTGTCTACTTGTCGATTTCTGCCTTCTTCACCAAACCTTAAACTCTTTAGTGTGAAAACTCCACCTAAGCCACTCTTATAAAATATTTTGCTCCTATTGCTTATTTGTAGTACTGTTTTTTAATCAGAGTGGATTTTTTAAAATATGTGCTCTAGACAAGTTTAAATAGCATATATATCATTTGTTCCATTAAAGCTGAAAGAATTAATCTGTATAACCAATTATATAAATATTATTTAGCATATGTAATACATATTTAACATAAATATCATATATAATATATAAATATGTAAAATATTATATATATAATTTTGAAGATATGTCAGTAATATGATAGCATTCAGTAGAAGGTGATGTAAAGGTTTATTTTTTCTTAGGACACAAGAAGTCTGGATTTAGTGGTTGCTGGCTTTTGTTCAGCTGCATAAAGATGGAAAGCCCAAGACTGTTCTGATTCCTTTGGCCTTTCTCTCATATTTCTGGGAGCCACTGTGCTGTACCTTCAGCCATCATGTGCCTATTCCAGGAGAGAAGAGCAGAGCTTGTGTATAATATAAGCAAAACCTTCCTAGACATCCCCAGGAGAGTTCCAATTATATTTCATTGGCTATGTCTGAAGCGCATGGCTATTCCTAACTACAAAGGAAGTAGGCAAATATCATATTTAGTTGGGTCCATTGATACAACTTCTATCTCTTAAAAAATAGGAGTTCTGTTAATAATATAAAAGGAGAGGGGCGCCTGGGTGGCTCAGTCATTAAGCGTCTGCCTTCAGCTCAGGTCATGATCCTGGAGTCCTGGAATGGAGCCCCACATCTGACTCCTTGTTTGGCGGGAAGACTGCTTCTCCCTCTCTCACTCCCCCTGCTTGTGTTCCCTCTCTGGCTGTGTTTCTCTCTGTCAAATAAATAAATAAAATATTTAAAAATATATTTTTAAAAGACAGATTAGAAGGTTAAGTATAAATTTTTAAGACTAAAATTACTATGCATTGTTTATAATTTTGTTCTACACAAAACAGATAAATATAAAAAAAGGCTTCAAGGAAGTATTTTATTTTTCTTTAATGTAAATAAAGTCCAGATTTGACAGTCCAGGGGTTGAATTGGAGTTACTTAATGACAAGGAAAAGATTTCCACTGTTTTGGAGATTACTCTTTCTCCAAGTGCCCACGTTTTCCATGCTGTCTTTAGCACAATACTTTCTGGTCCAGAAAGGCTTTGCAAGATCCAACCATTTTACTCACATTCCAGTGACAGAAGGATGAAATCACAGAAGTAGAGGCCCTCTTCCATTTTAGAAGTTTTCCAGACATCCTACACTATCCTCTGGTTACATTTCCTCAGCCAGAACTTAAGTTATACAACCATATGTATCTGCAAAGTAAGCTGGTAAGACAGTCCCTTAACTGTGAGCATTGCCCCCTTGAGTTCAGAAGTACAATTGACAACTAGTAATCTCCTTCACAATTTAAAAGGGACTATAAGTGCTTCAAATCACTAGAAGAAAAACAAACACAATGTCAACACAGAGAAAAAGAATATAAATAACTAAAAAGCAATATGAGATAAAAATATATTGAAAAAATAAACATGAATGGAAAAAATCCAATTACTTAAAAAATATAATTCTCAGATTGGGTAAAGAAAAAAGATCAAGGATATACAAAACTAACCACAAAAAAGAGAAAAGCCATACTAAGTAAAATGCAGCAAAAAGAGAGCTGAAATAATAATTTTAATATATGAAATCGTTAAAGGGAAATGCATAAATGAGAAAATAATGGGCATTCTATAACAACAAATGTTACATTAAAAATGAGAATATTTTTGAAATCTGTCATAAATTTATGTAACAGGTGATGTATCAGTGAGAATATCATTGAGAATATCCATAAAACTGTAGGGAAGTACAAGAAAAATGCACAGAAATATTTCTGTCAATGTATCTGTCAAAAAAAAAAGATTGAGTAAACAAAATATACGGATTTTGAAAGACACATAGAATATGTAATGATATATATATAGCAACCTATATATCCTGATAAGAAAAATTAACTTCTTATCAAAGTATTATGACAAATTAATTGACTCAATATCACAAAGAACACATGGACAAGCTCCAAAAAGTGGAATAGAACATAATCTATTTTCCGACAACAGAATAATAAACTAGAAAAGAGTGGGAGGAAAAAAGAAGAAAGACTAATTTTATTACTTTAAAGTGGGTAAATTGGGGGTAAACCTTATTGTGTAAGAAAATCTTGGGTAAAATATAAACCAAAGAAGAATTTTAAAATACTAGTATTAAAATAGGTCCTGAAATTTCTACAAGTTCCACTTCTGGTCATGGATAAGATCCTACTGGAAAACTTCTTTCAAATAACAGCTATAAATACCGGATATTATAAAAAGATAGCTACCTGGTGACACAACACAGGTAAATAAAGCATGGATGATTCTGATAAGTCACACATAAATACAGGGGAGGAGTCACATGCTATGCATTCACAACTTTGTGTTGTTGTTGCTTGTTTTTTGTTTGTTTGTTTTGGGGTTTGTTTTGTTTTGTTTGTTTTAGCATAGCCTAGATACAGTCAGCATGGCAGGTGAACTAGTAAGGACATTGGTAGGAAAATAAAGTTATTCTTGTCTAGGGTTTCAGGAAAACATGGGCACTGGGGAGAGAGTAATCTCTAGAGAGAAAGGACCAAAAGATAACCAAATATGATCTACCTACATCTATGGATGATCTCAGCATGACAAATATCCAGAGTGAACTCAAAACTGCCCAGCTAATGACAGACCTGAATTCACAACAGAGCTTCTACCTAAGAAGCAAAGTTTGTAGTTCGTGAGGTCAATGTAATTACCTGGGAAAACAAGCAAAATGACATTAATCATAGAAAAATAAGAGGACCCAATGTTCCACAAACTTAAGTGTCATATGTCCACTATGCAACTCAGAACTGTGTGACAGATGCAAAATCAGTAAAATGATATAGAATCTCAAGAGAAAATAAAAATCAATGGAAGCAACTGAGATGAATCATATGTTGGAATTAATGGGACAGAATCGTAAAGCAGTTATTATAACCATTTTCAAAATTGTAAAAAAAAGGCTTGCGATGAATCAGAAGATAGGTAAATATCTTCAACTAAACAGAAATTATTATTATTTTTTAAAGATTTTATTTATTTATTTGACAGGGAGAAACAGAGCTAGATAGGGAACACAAGTGGGGGGAGTGAGAGAGGGAGAAGCAGGCTTTCCGCCGAGCAGGCAGCCCGATGTGGGGCTCGATCCCGGGTCTCCAGGATCATGACCTGAGCCGAAGGCAGTCGCTTAACCAATTGAGCCACCCAGGCGCCCCTAAACAGAAATTATTTTTAAAAGACTAAATGGAAACTATAGAAAAGAAAAGCACAATACTTGAAATGAAATATTCACTAAATAGACACCTGGGTGGCTCAGCTAGTTAAGGGTTTGCTTTCTGCTCAGGCCATGATCCCAGGGTCCTGATCGAACCCAGCATCGGGCTCCTTGCTCAGTGAGGAGCCTGCTTCTCCCTCTGCCTGCCACTCCCCCTGCTTGTGCTCTCTCTCTCTCTTTCTGACAAATAACTAAATACAATCTTTTTAAAAATAAAATAAGAATAAAATATTCACTGGAGACACATAGTGGATTAGAGATTAATGAGGTAGGAGTAAATGAATCTGAAGATAAATTAACAGAAATATCTAATGACAAGAATGAGCCTGAGGGATCCATTATAGATACCATCAAAGCATCTAAATGCAAGTAGCTAAAGTCCCAGAACAAGAGAAAAGATAGAATGGGGCGGGGGCTATATATAGGGAGTGCTCAGGATCCACAATCCAACAACATCTTCCTGTCTTGGCAGATTTTTTTTTCTTTATTCTCTTTTCCTTACCTTTTTTTTGGTAGAGAGTTGGATTCAGGAAATTGTGGGTGAGAATAGATGTGACTTAGTAAATTAGATATTTAGCATTCTGAGGTAAGAGAACAACAAAGAAATTACACTTGACAAAAAAGAAAAAAGAAGTCAGTCATTATCAAGAGTTAAATGAAATAGTGATGTCCTTGTATAGACATTTAAAAAACCTCTTACTAAAGAGCAATGTCAGAGATGAAGCAAGAGATGCACAAAAAGTGTCAGTAGCCCTCCATTTTCATCCCATTTTCCAGGTCATTATCACAATCTTCTTGCATGTTAGACTTTAAACTCTCTCTCTGCAGTAGAAAATCCAACTATATTTAGTCAAGATAAAAGCAGAAAAAAAATTATCTTTAGTATATTATAACAAAACCTGTTCCTTTATACTTTATGGAATCTGCTTTATAGAAATTGTACCAGAAGTTTTAATGTTTCTAGTCATACATAATTTCTTTCTCTCAATATTAAGTTTAGGTTAAAATGAATGCAAGTGTAAGTCACAATGACATCCACAAAAAATATCTCCTCATTCCTAATAAAAGATGATCTTTAGGTTGTTTCCTACTTAGAGGCCAAGGAAGGTGCAAGTAGTTTACTTTTATAGGCTCTGCGAATCATAGCAGTAACAGTTTTCAATTTATTTTTCATATTTAACAGATGTTACTTACTTACTCAATTAATTAATCAATCAATCAATTTTAAGTAGGGTCCATATCGAGCATGGAGCCCAACGTCAGGCTTGAACTCAGGACCCTGAGATCAAGGCCTGAGCTAAAAATCAAGTGTCTGACACTTAACTGACTGAGCCACCCAGCTGCCCTGCTTTTAGTTCTTAAATTGTACCTGTGGTTGGATATTTTATCTGCATCCATTTCTAGAACTTCTGTATCAAAAGGCTATGCAAACTGCTGGCCACATTTGCCTGTAATGAGTGATAGTTTCACATCAGTTGGAGTCTACAAAAGAAACAAAAATCAGCTTATTGAAATTCCTAGAATGGTATTAAGTCAAGAAAATATTAACCACTTCTAAAAGTTCATTTTCTTCAAGGTTTTTTAAAGAGGTTTTATTTAAATTCCAGTTACATACACACAAACATACAGTGTACTATTCCTATCAGGTGTACAATGTAGTGATTCAGCACTTTCATACATCACCCAGTGTTCACCACAAGTGCGCTCCTTAATTCCAACATCTATTTAACCCATTCCCCTGCACACCTCCCTTCTCCCTCATATCCAACAGTTTGTTATCTATAGTTAAAAGGTTTCTTGGTTTCTTGGTTTGCCTCTCTCTCTCTCTTTTCCCCTTTGCTTGTTTTGTCTCTTAAACTCCACATATGAATGGAATTATAAGGTATTTGCCTTTCTCTGACTTATTTCACCTAGCGTAATACTAGAGAGCATAATACTCTCTAAGCTTCATCCGGCATTGTTGAAAATGGCAAGATTACATTGTTTTTGATGACTGAGTAATATTCCATTATGCATAGATAAGTGATGATAATGATGATAGATAGATAGATAGATAAGAGATGATAGATAGATAGATCCTCTTTATCCATTCATTAGTAAAAAGGCATGGGCTCTTTCCATAATTTAGCTATTACAGATAATGCTGCTATTAATATCAGGGTGCATGTATCCCTTTGAATTAGTATTTTTGTATTCTTTGGGTAAATACATAGTCGTGCAATTGCTGAATCATAGGGTGGTTTTATTTTTAACTTTTTGAGGAAACACCATACTGTTTTCCATAGTGGCTGTACCAGTTTACATTCTCAACAACAGTGCAAGAGAGTTGCTAGTTCTCCATTCCCTCACCAACAACTCTCATTTCTTATGTGGTTGATTTTAGTCATTTTGACAGGTGTGAGGTGATTAACTCATTGTAGTTTTGATTCTGTCTTTCCCCGATCAGTGGTGCTGGGCATCTTTTTATGTGACTGTTGGCCATCTGGATGTCTTCTTTGGAAAAATGCATATTTATGTCTTCTGTCCATTGTTTAATTGGGTTATCCATTTTTGGGGTGTTGAGTTTTATAAGTTCTTTATGTATTTTGGATACTAACACTTTATCAGATATGTCATTTGCAAATATATCTTCTCCCATTCTGAAGTTTCCCTTTTAGTTTTGTTGATTGTTTCCTTTGCTGTGCAAAAGCTTTTTATATTGATGTGGTTCCAATAGTTTAATTTTGCTTCTGTTTCCCTCACCTCAGAAGACATATCTAAAAAGAAGTTGCTACAACCAATGTTCAAGAGGTTACTGCCTGTGTTCTCTAAGATTTTTATGGTTTTAGGTCTCATATTTAGGTTTTTTATCCATTTCAAATTTATTTTTATGTTTGGTATAAGAAAGTGGTCCACAATCTTTTGAATCCAAACTCTCTGTGGAGACAACTTAGGCAAAGCGTGATGCCCATGGGGTCCATTTTGTGTTGGCTCTCACTTTCTGATTGTGTGTTTACTTTACCTAGGAGTGCCTCCTTCTCATCACCCCCAAATTGCCATTGTTTATGTATTCTGGCTCTGCCTCAGAACGTTTTCAAAATCTTTGATTGTAAATCTCTTTCACATGTAGTTGGGATAAAGAAAAAACTCTTTAAATGTTCACAACCTAATCGAGAATAAAACCTTCAACCACAGATCCAACTGCAGATGGATATTTCAGGTATCAGTCTGACCTCTCCTGATTCACCGGATATCAAAGCTGTACTGGGCATTCTTCAAACCAGTTTAGCAATTCTGATTTTCTCAATAAACAAACCATACATATTCATGGGCACTAATTAGCAAAGCACATCTTTGTTCTAATTGTGAAGAGGAGGGGCTCCTGGGTGGCTCAGTTGGTTAAGCGCCGGCCGCAGGAAGCCTGCTCCTCCCTCTCTCACTCCCCCTGATTGTGTTCCCTCTCTGGCTGTGTTTCTCTCTGTCAAATAAATAAAATCTTAAAAAAAAAAAAAAGAAGAAGAGGAGAGCAAAGATAGTTACTAAGCCTAGAATGTACATTCAATATGCATATTAAAAATTTAGTGTAACAGCTTAATAAAACCGAATGGAATGTAAGTGAGTAATGTGTTTCAGTTCAAAGGAAGGGGAAAAAAAGAAAAGGAGAAGCAGAAAACTAAAAACTATAGACAAAAGAAGTTAAAAGTATATGGCACCCAGAAGGAAAGTGGGTGGGGGGATGGATTAAATAGGTGAAGGGGATTAAGGAGAGCACTTCTGATGAGCACTGGGTGTTGTATAGAAGGTTAAATCACTAAATTCTACACTTGAAACTAATAGTACACTGTATGTCAACTAACTGGAATTTAAATAAAAACTTTTTAAAAAAGTATATGTCAGAAATGAAATCAAAGAGTTCATAGCCTATTGTTTAATTTTTAATCAATCACAAATGTGTAAATAGACTAAGCTCTCCTGTTATAAGGCACACTAGGTAGTATACACTGCTTTATATTATTCACAAGAAACAAAACAAAACCAAATCACGTAGTTTACACAAATACCGAAAAAAAAAATGGAATTTAAAGCAAAAAAACATCACAGGAGCTAAGGAAGGTTGTTAAATATGCTCAACTTATCTGGACTTAACAATTCTAACTTTATGTGCCGATGTCAATGCTCTGAACCACATCAAAAATTTTGATAAATACAAGAAAATTAAATGTTCTGCTACCGGGGAAATTTCAAGATGCTTACACCTGTAATTAATACATTAAAGAGACAAAAAAATCAACACAGATATAGAGAAATCTGACAATGTAATTGGGAAAAAAGATAGTAATAATATTTACAAGACATGGCTTCCAACAACTATAAAAATATGCATTTTTTACAAGCATATGTGGAAGAAAATATCTTTATACTATACTATGCTTTTATATGTAGTTAGGTCTATTTCTGCACTTTGTGTTCTGCTTCATTGATTTGTCTATTTGGTGTCAGTACTACATTTCTTTAATTCTACTGATTTTGTAGTGCTGCTTTAATATCTAGCAGAATTAGTCTCCCCTTGGAGCTCTTCCTCTCCAGCATTTTCCTAGCTAAACTTGTCTATTTTTCCATTTGAATTTAAGGTTCAACATTTCTAGCTTCCTAAAACAGTTCACTGGAACTATATTCAAATTTAATTAATCCACAATGAATTGACATCTTGATGATGCCAAACCATCCAAAGAATAAAGGATGTTCTTTCCTTTATTCAAGCCCATCTTTGTGTTTTTCAGTAGTGTTTTATAGTTTTGTTCGTATGTTTTTTCAAACATTCTTGCCAAGTTTATCCCAAATATCTTATATTTTTGCCCTCATAAGTGGAATTTTCTCATTTATTATATTTTCTAACTGGTTATCACTTGTGAATGTTAATGCTGTTAATTTTTCATGTTAATTTTGCATTCTTGCCAAATTCTTTTATTGTTCAACTTTGTTCTATTATTGATTTTTTTGGATTATAAAAGTATATTGGCATGCCATTAGCAAATATGGTTTTATTTCTTTTTTCCAATTCTCAATATGCCTTTAATTATTTGTCTTTGTCTAGTTGTATTACTTAGTGACACCAGAACAAAGCTCCGTAGTGATACAAGGAATGGGCTACCTTGCCCCGATCTTGCACTTTGCTCTCTTACTATCTCCATGTAGAGTGAACATCCTTTGCCCATACCTTTATTTTTGGCCTTTTTGAATCTTTGTGTTTTAAGTTGGACTCTTGTATGGAACATAGAGTTGGGTTTGTCTTTACTGATTTTAAAATCATTTTCTTTAGTAAGCAAGTTCATCTAATTATAAGATAAAGAAGTTCTGATGATGTAACGTACAACTTGATGATTATAGTTAACAATACTGTATTAATGTATTTGAAGCTCCTAAGAAAATAAATCTTAAAAGTTCTCATCACACACATACACACGCACACACACACACACACAATTTGTAATTATGCAAGGTGATGGATGTTAACTAAACCTGTGCCAATTATTTTACAATTTACACATATACCAAATCATTATGCTCTACATCTAAACTTATACAATGTTATATGTCACTTATATCTAAATAAAACTGAAAAAAAAATAGTAAGCAAGTTAAGCCCATTTAGTTTATTGATCTACATGTGGCAATTTTTATATAAAATATTTCACAAGTATAAATAATTCTTAGATTTGTGAAAGATAGAATATTAGTTATTTTTGTTTTGTTTTGAGAATGTAAGTTTTTTCTTTCTCATGCTCCTTGTTTTGGAGTGGTTTCAAAGTGGAGAAAAAGGTGAAGATATCTTTACAACGCTAAAACAAAAGTCCCATTTCATGCTTTTTTTGTTTAAAGATTTTATTTATTTATTAGAGAAAAAGAGGGAGAGAGAAAGAGCATGAGCAGGGGAGGGGCAGAGAGAGAATGAGAGGGACAAGCACACTCCATGAGGAGCAGGGAGCCTTACACAGGGTTCACTTCCAGGATCCTAAAATCATGACCTAAGCTGAAGTCAGATGCTTAATCAACTGAGCCACCCAGGTGCCCCTCATTTTTCATTCTGTGATTTCATGCTTTGATGATTAAAAGTAGTATAAATTCAGAATGCTTTTGTTTACCCAAGTGATAGAATTTTGACAATAAAAATTCTACCTTCCCAGAAACTGTCTAAAATTTTTCCAGTTCTCTCATCAGGGCTCCTTCAGAGTCCAGCGGAACTAAGATATAGGCCATTAAACCATTAAGCTTATTAGTGCTTTCTCACTTTATTCTGGCCTGAAATTCTTCAACGTTTTAATAATTTACAAAATTACTGTATCTCATATTTTTACATGAATACTGTATGATTTCACTCATGTGTGGAATTTAAGAAACAAAACAAACAAGCAAAATGAAAAAAAAAAAAAAAAGAGAGAGACAAGCCAAGAGACAGACTCTTTACTATTGAGTACAAACTGATGGTTACCAGAAAGGAGGTGTGTGTGGGGGAGACGTGTTCAATAGGTGAAGGGGATTAAGGAGTGCACTTGTCCTGATGATCACAGGGTCATGTATGGAAATGTTTGATCACCATATTGTACATCTGAAAGTAATATAGCACTGTATGTTAACTATATTGGAATTAAAAATTTAACGATGAATCAATTTTAATAGAATTGTGGCTATTATGAATTAGTAACCAATAATAGCATAGCTAAGGAAACCAAAGTTAGAACTTGATCTAAATATTAAGACTATAAAGAATAAGTGCAAATAAGGGGGAAAAGATGCTAAGGAAGACTAACCTGAGAAAATGTTGAAGGTGGAAATTAGTAAGCCAATTTTAGCTCTGTCCCCTGAGGAAGCACTGAAACGATACTCCCCTTAGCAAAAAATGTTATCTAGCTTCTTATTCTAGGTTTTTAATAACATTCTCTAATAAAATAAACCAAAGTTCTTTGGAGAAATGACTGATCCTAGGAATGGGCAAAGCATCCTATAGTGCCAGAAAGTAAGGACATGTACCCCCCAAATTATATTTTTTGTAATATAAATGGGATCATATACGTGTGTGTTAAAAGAATGCAGAAGTTCTCCTGAAAGAGCTCCCAACCACCAAAGCTATAACAATGAGAATTAAATAAATAACATACTCTTGGATTATAACCCAAAGCATAAATCTATATTCATAAGCCTGTGCTAGTATAAGTAAAGATTTCATTAAAAACTAATGGTAGAAAAAAGTTTCCCACATAGAGTAAATAAAAATGAGTTACTTATACACTGCCCCCACCAAGATTGTGGAACTGGGAACTTCCCCCCTTCCATGAACGTTAGTTAGCTACATTTAGTGAGTTACTTCTAAAGAGTAGAGCTTGTAAAGGAGGAAAAGAAACTTTACAATGGAGAAATCTGGCAAGCATGTCCCTGGCCAGGTGATCAAGGCTAATATTACCATGTTGCTAGCATGTAAGTTGATATGAGGTGGTGAGAACTTCACTTCAGCTCTGGGATCTTCTGCCCCCAAATTTATAGCCCCTATGTAGTAAGAAGAAAAATATCAAGTAATCCCACTAGAAGAGCATCCTACAAAATATTCAACTCATATTCTTCAAATGTGTCCATGTCATCAAAAAGAAGGAACGTTCAAGAAACTGTCATAAGCCAGAGGAGGGTAAGAAAAATGAGATGGATAAATGTGTAATATAAATGGGATGTAAATAGGTTTTAAGAGGACATTTGAAGAAAACTAGTGAGATGTGACTAGAGTATAGAAAAATAGTAGATATGGTCAATGTACAAGTAAGAAAGACTCTGTGGTACAGAATATGTACTTAGACAACACCATTAGTTTGAGCAAAATGGAGTAAAACTGTACAGAATCTTGAAAAATAGAACAGTATGGTTTTCAGGTAAAAATTAAGTTTAAGTATAGACTAAATTCACTGAAGGTCAATATAATCATATAAATTTTTCTGAGTACTGTCAATAATTTTTCTGAAAATGGAGGGTGAGAGTCGTGCCCTATTTGCAAAATAAGAAGTTATCCTGTGGTAGATTTGTGGATGCAGAAGATCCCTGGTCAGAAATAAAGGAATTTTATTACATATACTTAGTTACTGCAATAGCAGTAGCAAGAGGAGCATGTCATTTTTTCACCAGCTTTGCAAGCTCCAGTATCCTCAAAATGACCTGGGGAAGACCAAATGGCATCTGAACACACAACACACACTATAAGAAAGGAATTCTGAGATTAGCACATTTTTATGGTAGTCGATAAGAGGAAAACATAATCATTACATTTATTACAGTATACAGTAAGCATGCCTGCTCTTTGCTCCCAAGGGAGACACCTTCCCTATTTTCTAAGGCTTTTTACTATAACCAAATATTGTCAAAAAATAATCCAGAATAAAAGAAAACCAGTGTCTTGCTTACAAAATGATTAGAAAGATGAGAGACCAATGGAGAATTATCTTCCATAAATACTTAGCAGCTTTTAATTTACAAAATCCTTTGTACCTTGTGACAAATACTAGAAAAATAAAGCTACAAGAATTTTTTGAACAAATTAAGTTTTCAAGCAAATGTTTTAAGTCATCAAAATGTATAAGGTTTGAGTAAAGAGCAGCTTGTTTGGTATATATGATAGTATTGCTTCCAAATAATGCCAGTTCTCTTCTTAAGTCTATCATGAAGACAGTGACTTCAACAAAACAGGAAAACATAAAAATATTCACTCATGAGTCAGCTCAGCAGAAGTTAATGAGGGAAGTCTCATAAATAATAGATGACATGTTCTCTGAAGGAAACAACCATTCACATCATGATAACAGCAGAGGGGATCTGAAAAGAGCAATATCAAATTCCTAACTGATCCTAAAACCATGGAACATATTTTCCATATAAAAATAATTAATCTTTGGTGTTTCAACTTTTCCAACAGAACAGGAAGTATACTGCATAGTTTCAGTAGCACTGAAATATTAAGAAAAATGGCTACACAAATTCATGATGAAAGGCTCAAATTAGAGTTCCTTATTATAGGAAATAATTCATTTATTTTTACTGCTAGCTACATATCTTAAATGGAAATATAATTAATTAAATGGACAAACACTAAACTTTGTTTTTCAAGTACCAGAAAAATTGTTCAGTTTTTCTATTTTATATAAAAGTATGCCTTTAAAATGTGGATCCTAATTAGCCAGCAATAAAACTGTCTTGCCAAGTGGTTTTAAAGGTCTAGTTCATTAATAATAGATAAAGAATCTACATTAAGCTAGAAGACACTGGTACTTTAAATAAATTACACATGATCTTATAATTTGGGGTTTTATAGTTTTAATTGAATGTTTGCACCACTTATAATGTCACAGTCTTTAAGGCTTAACTTAACAATTGCCAAACTGAAACTTCACACATTACCCTGTAAGTCTTAAGGAGGTTCAAGTGTGTGTGTGTGTGTGTGTGTGTGTGTGTGTGTGTGTGTGTTTCCACTAGGTTTCCTTTTTAAGTAAAAAGATTAGGCTTTTAGAAAGGCACAACAAACCACCATTTTCTGGTTTTAACTTTTCTGCAATGACACTAATTATTTATTCCACATTCACTGAGCACTTGATGTATAGGAGACATGCTTGTCACTGGCATATTAAAATAAATATGTCACAAACTTGCACTGGTGGAATTTACAAGCTAGTGAGCCATACAGATAGGCAAACAAATAATATTTTCCTAAGAATAATTTCCCCAAGATTGATTTAAAGAGCTGTGAAATTCATTTTTTATCAGGTGATTTTAATTTTTAGAGATAAATGGGCCTTTGAAACTCATTTAGTATAACTTCTTCAGCTTTTATGTAAGGATAATGAGGTCCAAGGAGATTATTATTTGTCTAAATGTTCTGATAACCCCGGAACTAGAAATAAATCTCTAAATTCAAGTCTAACCCTTTTTCTATTGGTAAAAATCAGGCATACAGTATTTATGGTAGTTCACCAAACATTGAAATATCTTTGTTAAGTAACAAAGACACTCATTAGAAGATTTTGTCACTTTATATAAAATATGATTATAAGCAAACATGAGGAAAATTGATATTAAAGAATTTTTATTTGTTAATAGAAATTTATTTTTAAATTATATTTGCTAAATTATCTTAAAATAATTTTAATTAATTTATATTTTATAGGCTTTGACTTAATTACACATATTTATACTTAATTTATACATATTTATACTTACACATTAGTGGACTTATTTATACTTATTCTCTATTTTGTACCCCACAAAAATTCTACAAAAGGATGCACACTAAGAATTTACTTCAGATATTTAGGGTAAGGGTAAAAGAGTAGTGAAACTCAAATGTGCCTACATTTGTATCAGTAATTATAAAAATATTTAACCTAATGCACACAAGTGAAGGGTATGTTTCCTGTCAAAAAACAAAAACAAAAAAAGGGTCAACTTATGTTTTATATATATTTTGTTTGCTCTATATATTAAATACTACTATTATATAATAGCTCTATTTCTATGCTCCTTATGAATAAAACTTGTGTAGTGAAGGATTTTGTATTTTTGTTTCACCTATAGTTCTTAAGAGGCACAAAATATATCTCCATAGTACCAAGAAACATGTCGAGCCAAAATATACTTGGATATAAAATGGCTATAAAATAGCAACAAGGAAATATTTACATTTAGGCCCAAAGAGAAATATAACAGAGAATACTTGAATTTAGTTTCCGAAGGAGTATTTATTCTTCTGTTGCAAAGTACAGTCCAGCACTAATTACAGAAAAAATTCTTTCTAGAATGAATGAATGAAAGAATGAATAAATAAATAAAATCCATCAGAGGATTAAGAATCTTGAACTATTGTTGTTTTTTCTATCTTCTGAACTGAATAATATACTAAAACAACACAAAGCAGTAATGATTCAGATGAGGTCATTTTCTCACATTGGACAGCAAGCGGATGTTATCTGATGCTAGTAATATATTGATTCCACAGGAAATACCCTCCATTACAGGCAACAGTAGTGTCACAGACTGAAGGTTTAAAAAACTTACATTCTCTACTCAGCCATCAACTACTGTGTATCTATCTAAATGCCAGGAACATTTCATTTATTGTGAATGTAGACATTATTTACGTAATTCTGACCATGAGGAAATTGATATTAAACCCCAGAGTGGTTAAGTGAATTACTTAAGGAAACAAAACAAGTGACAGAAATAAATTCTTTTTAACTGTAAAATCTGATGTCTTTCCTTATGTCTCCCCAGGCAATTGGAGGTAGTAACATGTTCCCTTATTCTGAGTCCCATCATAGCCATAGAACAGGCCATGATATCAGGCTATATTTTATGAACCTTTGAGATAGAAAACAATATTGGCATTTAACTAAGCTATGAGCAAGGCACTTTGTTTGCTGTGATGTAAGTCCCTGGACTGGTAGCAATGCTACATGGAATACCACAACATTGCCTAAGGTAGTCTGTGAGTAGAGAGATAATGATGCTGGCAGAAGCAAATATGTTTGCAGAATATTGTCTATCCCAGTGAGGATGAAATTTTGCCTTCTCCACAGTGGAAGAAGTCAATGTAATCAATAACCTGCCAGGTGACTGGCTGGTCCCCTCAAACAATGTTTCCATTTTAGGGGCTCAGTGGTATTTACTACTGGCAGATTAGACACTCATCAGTAGCAGTTACCAGGTCAAGTAAAGGGAAGTCCACGTTGTAGATCTCATGCATAGCCTTCATCACTGCCACCATGACACTTCATTCCTAGGTCTATTATGTGAACACAGGGCTGGCTGATGAAAGACTGACATCTTCAGAGTGCTTCATTTTGTCATTCTAATTATTAATAACCTCCTTTATTAATTCTTCACAAAAGACACAAATATCTTCTCAGTGTGCCAACTCTAAGTGCTCTTCTCCCACAGACTTCTTTGTCACCCATCCTAGAATCCTGCTTCTTCCAAATCCCTGACATCCAATCAAACTGTTAGAAACTGCCCTCAAAATGTTGTAGATATATACTTCTGTCAAGTCACTCCAAACAAACTAAACAAATTTTGCCCGTTGGGAAAATTTTCCTTCACTCCTCTCCTTCAGGGTCACATCTGAGTTGAACTATAATGCTATAGTCATCCGTTCTCACTTGGTACCAGCATTTCTTGCAGAGCTACTTACCTGTAGTTTTTATTTTTTTTATAGATTTGAGTTTTTTCTTTTTTCAAAGATTTATTTATTTACTTGAGAGAGAGAGATCACACAAATGTGGGGGCAGTGAGGGACAGGGGGAGAGAGAAACTCTAAGCAGACTCTGTGCTAAATGCAGAGCCCCACACAGGGCTCAATCTCAAGACTCTGTGATCATGACCTGGGCTGAAACCAAGAGTCAGATGCTTAACTAACTGCACCACCCACACACCCTTTGAGTTTTTTTTTTCTTCTGTCACCTGGTTGTAAGATATTCCCTATGATGAATTCAGAGAGAGGATGCAATGTAACAAGAACTGGTTCTAAAAGTGTCTGAATTGCCCACTCATACAACTTAGTTGTAGCTTTTATACCATCTAAACCCATTGTTTTTCATAGCCTTTCCAATTGGTGATAAATTGCTGCTGCTTATACCCACATAGATGGCTTATTGAGTAAGATGACATCAGGTCATGATAGGAAACAGGCTGTATGGTCAATTGATGTTCCATGATTAAATACTGACACTCTAGCAATGTCTAATGGTAAGCACAATTGCTTATACCAATCCCAATAGCAAATACAAAGAATTTAAAATATTAATATTAAATATGTTTGACAATTTAAAGGAATAGATGTGAAACAAACATATAATAAATAAGTCTCACTCTTGTACTATTTTACTTATACTATAAATAAATACAAATGTAAATTTTCTCTGTATTACAAGTCTATAGATTTAATATGATTCCAATCAAAATTACAAGAATTTTTTTTAAGATTTATTTATTTATTTGAGAGGTGGGAAGATAGAGGCTGAGGGAAAAGAGAAATAGTTCCAGGCAGATTTTGTGCTGAGCACAGAACCTGACACAGGGTTCAATCTCACCATCTTAAGGTCAAGACCAGAACTGAAACTAAGAGTTGGACACTCAACCAACTATGCCACCCAGGCACCCCAAGAAGGTTTTATAGACATTCACAAACTAATTCTAACATTTACGTTGAAATGCAAAGGATATAGAATAGCTGAATCAATTTTGAAGAATTGGAACTTTGAAAAATTGGAATTTTGAGAAAGAACAAAGTTTGACCCTGATACCAGGTTTTAATTTAAAACTATGCTAATCAATACTATTATTGTTATAAGGGTAAATATATAAGTCAGTGGAATATTATAATGAGACTAGAATATACCCAGACATATATGATTGATTGGTTTTTAACAGTTGTCAACACTACTCAATAATGAGAAATGATAGTCTTTGTAACACATAGTCCCCGAATAACTGATTATCCATACAAAAAATAATAATAAACTTTGACCCTTATCTTGCACCATACACAAAAATTAAATCACAATATATCATAAACCTAAACACTAAAGCTATAATTCTAAAACTTAGAAGAGTAAGAAAAAAAATTCTGATTTTGGAGTAAAAAAGATTTCTTAGCTAAGTAAAAAGAAAGAAAAACCTTCAAAATGACTGATATCATCTGAATCTAATTTCTTAAAAAACTGCTTTTAAAAAGTGTTTCAATGGAGAAATGAAAATGTAAGCAAAGATGTAAATGTCTTGTGTATACTACAGTCATTGGATTAATAGAAAATAAACTTGTAATAAATAAAATAACGACAGCTAAAGCTGACTCTATAAAACCACTAATAAAATTGATAAATCTTTGGCGAGTCTTGAGGAAGAGAGAAGGAGAAAAAAAGAGAAAGAAACAGAGTTTTATACAAGGATCTTAGAAACAGATTTACCCATAGATGATGGAATTTGCTTTATGATAGAGCTGGAATTTCAGATCCTTGGGGAAAGACTTTTCAAGAAATGAAGCGACATTTAGGAATCTACCTATAGAAAAATTGTGAAATTAGACTCTGACCTCTCACATAAACTTCAGTTCCATTGTAATGACTATCTAAATGGGAATGGCAAAATTATAAAGTATTTTCAAATAATAGAAGAAAAACTTCTATGATTTTGGAAGAGAAAAGGATTTGTTAAACAAGATACAATAGCATACTGAGGAAATCACGAAACTTTGAAACTGTAGAATTAGATGGATCTTCCACATGTATATACAGAAGACATGAAGAAGAGAGGAAGAGAGCAGTGCTTGGAATAAGGAGGAAAATAAGGAAGCAGAGGCCAAGAGTCTCAATGATTTATGAAAATAGCCATTAAATCAGTAGATGACAAAGATAGGGAGTAAAGATGGAAGTTTGGCTACATGGCATGTGCCTCATAAAATGATAAGATTTTGCACAGAAGGAATGGCAACCTAAAAACAATGACATTATGCAAGAAGAATAGTTGCTTCTTGCTCCTATGGGACCAAGTATGGGAGAAGTAATAAGTCAAAATTCAGGAGTGCTGGCTGCCTGGGAGGCTGTGCCTAGGGAGAGCATTGGATATCATTTATGCCAAAGGATTAATGGGAACAGGAGAAATTAAGAAAACATATATTTATTTATAATAGGCTGTTAATCATAATGGCCATAGTAAAATAGGTTTGGAGGGAAAACAAAATTGGGAAGAAGATAGAAGTGGAGACAGCACATGATATAAAGAAAACTATAACTGAATTCATTGCAGACCTTAAATTATTATTTTGCTAGCATAACATGACAGGATGAGAAGTATGGCAGAGTTAATTGACCTAGTTTGCAGCCAAAGAGAGGCAAAACCCAGCTGTAAAGCCTAACAAGGTCAGCAGTGTGAGCACTCGTTCAGAAATCTCCGTTCCTGTTTCAGAAATCCAAACAGAATGTTGGTGGGAGTTGTTCAGAAGTTCCTACGCAGGTGGCCACCAGGGACTCTAAAATGACAAGAAAAATGAGGCTCTGAAAAGAACTCAGTTCAAATGAGGGAAGGGATGTGCCATCCAAGGAAGCTCACCTCATGATGCAGGCCCTTGGTTTGAGAGAACCAGGCAATCTTCGATAAAACCAAAGGCTGTATTAAGGCATAAATGGGCCTGGAAAAAATACTGCATTATTTTATTTTTTTAAAGATTTTATTTATTTGACAGAGAAAAAGAGAACAAACAAGCAAGGGGAGCAGCAGGCAGAGGCATAGGGAGAAGAAATCTTCCTGCTGAGCAGAGAGCCTTATACGGGGCTCAATCTCAGGACCACAGGATCATGACCAGAGATGCTTAACCAACTGAGCCACCCAGGAGCCCCTAAAGAGAAGTTTAAATAAATGTAACAGTGAAAGAGATGTGCATAATGGGACCTAAACTAAGCAGGTATCTTTTAGTTATTCAAGTATAGCTGAGTGATACTGATTATTGATCTGAGACTGAATTGATGAATCAAGAGTAAATTATTTTTTAACATCAAATACCAACTGTGTGAAGCTTTAACAACTGTTGTTTGGACTTTTCATTTGATAGCCCTTTTCATTTTTAAGCAGGAAGAATGGCCATTCTTTGCAGGTGGCCAGTCACGTCTGACTCAGATGATCCTTGCCTTTTGCAATATCCGGGAAGTTGCTAGATGGATAACTATCGTGTCATACCAAAGCTCTAGTTGGATCTCTGAGTTTGGTTTTGCCATTAATATCCCTCCTTTGTCTCTATCAACTTTCTGAGCCTCATCCATCACTTACAGCTACCACCCAAGATACATTTTCTCCCCTTCTGCCTTACACCATGCACAGGTGATAATTCACACTCATAGATACATTATAAAGTATCAGTTTAAAGCATAGAGTCATATCTTAATTTAAATTATAGCCCTACCTCTTACCACCTATCTGTGTAATTTAACCTCTGTTTCTTTATCTGGAATTCTAGTATTATACCTCATACATTTATAGATTAAATGGAATAATGTAGATAAGCTATTGCTTAGTACCATTCTTGACACACAATATATATTCAGTTAACAGAAACTCTTAGTATTATCAATATTATCATTATTTGTATTTATTTATTTAATAGGCATTTGTTAAACATTTCCTATTTCCTGGGCATTGTACCAGTGATGCAACAGTGAACAAAAACAAGTGTGATTCCTGTCCTTGTGAAATTTATACTCGATCTCCCTAAAAATATGATTTATCTCCTGACCTAGCTGCTTCTCAAGAGGAAGAGTTTGGAATTTGGGGGAATAAAATCATTTCGATTACTCTCGCCCTGAAAAATTTGCTGATCCCTGACAGAGATATCATACAACTCTCAGATGAATAAAGAGAAAAGGAAACTTCATATGGATTTGATATGTCTGAGCTTTATCTGAGCACCAAACTCCCCTTTTTATTTCTCAATTACTAGTTCAATCCTCTCTCACCACTGCGGATAGTGACACTTATCTTGCCCTTGTTGCACTCATAAACTTTCTGCTAATAAACCTTGCAATTGAGGTATTTGCATTCGCCATGAGAGAAAACTCATTATTATTAGAATTCAGCTGTAGTTCATCTCCTCACTGTCTATGTCCAACCACTCTGGAGAAAAAGTGGAGCATTCACCCTGTCCTTGGCCTTGTCAGTGTGGCTGGCCCACCTTCTTTCATTGCCTCACAGATGTAGTGAGAGGAGAGTCCCCTCCCTCTTAATGTACTGATAAGGCCTGGGAAGCGCTAAGGACAACACCCAGAAAGACACAGTGAGTGCACCTCTTACCAATCCAGTCACTCTAGAAACAAATTAAAAGAAGTTGATTTGAGCCCTGGCTAGCTCTGAGGATTACCAGATTGGTGAAAAATATGCCCAAACTTTTCTGTCCTATACTTAGCAGGATCAGGTGTATAAGGAGAATTCACTGCAGGAGTGAGAGGGACACTTGTATCACTCGGAGCTCCCCACTGCTGCCCAAGTACCTTGAGTCAGAGCTTCACTTGTTGATCCATTATTTCTTCTCAGTGCTAACTGGCTTCACCAATTGTGACTCCTTGAGATTTTCATAAAGCTTAGTTTTGTTTAGTAACTCATGGTTATAATAAGAAATTATAGTGAATTCCTATTTTTCACTGTAGTTGTTTCCGATAAAGTTACTACAAGTATTTAATTAGCAAACACTGAACCAGTTCCTGCTCCTAAAGGAAATACAGAGCTGGGTTTCTGGAAGCTTCTGGACACAACATGTCATGAATCAATCAATATATAACCTGGCTTTATGTGTTTCTACTTAGAGACACTTTACCTAACATATACTGTTGATTCATTAACATTGAATTCAGAAATAAAAGCACAATAAATCATGCCTGAATAAAGTTTATCAAATACATGGTGCCTGGGTGGCTCAGTGGGTTAAGCCTCTGCCTTCGGCTCAGGTCATGATCTCAGGGTCCTGGGATCAAGGACCGTATTGGGCTCTCTGCTCAGTGGTGAGCCTGCTTCCTCCTCTCTCTCTGCCTGCCTCTCTGCCTACTTGTGATCTCTCTCTGTCAAATAAATAAATAAAATCTATATAAAAGAAGCTTATCAAACACAAGTATTCTCTACATAAGGCACAGTACAGTCCTTTTGCACTTAGGAACACTAGATAGCACTTTAGCACTATGTTTGGGAGCCAACAAAAAGTACCAAAATATAAAAACATGGCACAAAATAGACCACAAATAAAATGACACATTTTAATTACAAGAACTGAATAAAAAAGGCAGAGCATTGCCTTGTTCCATTTGGCAACTCAAATTTCAATATACCTCATGCCCACAAACAAGCATGAAAGTGCCACTATTGATTTTGAGCTACAAAGAAATTTTAGCAAGTAGGTGAATTCCCAAATATGGAATTCATGGAATATTTCCACAAATAATAAATACTGACTGTATATACTAATTATCTTTAAGATTTGGTCTGCCTGTGTCCTTTATTGGTCCTAATAATGTTTATCCACACCATGTTAAATATAAATAGCATTCCTCAAATATAATATTTAAAAATTGGAATTTAATATTTTTTAAATGCTGGATTTTAGCTACTCTTTAAGATTTGGAAGATGTGGCAATAATTAGGCCCTAGCTCCAGTACGGCTACAATTATCTCCTCGCCCTGAAGAGTAGCTGAAACTTTTGGTGGGGCAGGGCCTATGTTCTCCAGTTCTATCCTTGAAATACCCACCTGCTGCATTAACTTATATTGAGCAATGTTGGCATTGAGTTTGAAATTCTTGCTCTAAAGATCTTTAGAAGAGTCTTATTTTCCTCCAGTAGCAAACAATTCATACCAGTAAATCCAAATCCTGCTTGATTTAAAAGCTCTCAGGAGTTGGTAATTCCTGAAGATTCACAAGCTAATAGTTGAACAAGTAAAACTCTTTTTTTAAAAGATTTATTTATTTATTTATTTATTGCGGGGGGGGGAGAGAGAGAGAGAGAGAGAGAGAGAGAGAGAGAGATCCAAGTAGGCAGAGAGGCAGGCAGAGAGAGGAGGAAGCAGACTCCCAACCGAGCAGAGAGCCCGATGCGGGCCTCGATCCCAGGACCCCGGGATCACGACCTGGGCTGAAGGCAGAGGCTTTTACCCACTGAGCCACCCAGGTGGCCGAACAAGTAAAACTCTTTAACTGAAACACTGCCCTTATATTCTGTCCAAGGAAGACATAATTTCCTAAGAAACTTTGTGCCAAGATTATTGGGTAAAACAAAACAAAACAAAACAAAAAACAAACAAACAAACAAAAATAAAAATAAAAAAACACTTTTCAATGTACAACTTCATAAAGAAGTTTCATCGAGTCCCTTAATTTAGTGAGCTGATATATTAGCTCTGCATAAATTTAGTTCTGCATCTAGTACAACCAAATTTTAAAAGAAAAAATATTCCTCCAGAATTATAATTGTAATCCCAGAGAGTTCTATGCCATTTCCATTGATTGGGTTATTTCAGACACTAACTATACCTCTTAACCTTTTAAAATCTAATCTCTGTCACTATAATTCCACTATTTGGTCATTGTAAAGGCATGCTTCTAGCTCATTTTCTAGAATAAGGATTTTATTCAAAATGTCACTAAAGTTTTGCCTTGTCTAAAATCTAGTATGGTGTTCTCTAACATATACATCAATTAAAGCTTGTCTAAAGTAGACAATCTGAGCAAACATTCAAAAGAAATACAAGTCCAACACAAGAATCCTTAAAAAAATAGTTTAAATACTTAATGTATTTACTTTTACTTTAGTGACAATATAAGTTTTACTGTTCTGAGAGGAAGCCTCATGAAGAAAACTTTCTTAAAATCCTCCTTAAATAACTCTCCATTTTAGCAGAGGCTCAGGGAAAGCACCACTGTTAAATACTGCTATCTTCTTTCTCCAGGCCTTCTTTTCAATGTTATATGGCTCTCTTGTTTACAGCTTTCCTTTTACAAGTAGTAGATAGAAATTAGTTCAAAGTCCCACTATTCAATGTATACCATCCTTTTTCATCTCATTCCTCTGAGTCTTATGACAAAATTTTAAAAACTTCTAAAAATGTACTATGGTTAAATGCTTATTTATTCCCTCCACTACACTGGGAATTATTTTAAGGCAAATGTTTTTAGTACCCCTAGCTTTTAGTTTCCCTGATATACCTAGGGATAAGTTGATGGCAAGTATTCAACATATATTGAAACTGAATGTCCACTTGCACCAGGTTATTGTCAATGGAACACATTTATGTGCTTAGTATAGAAATTTTTAACCCTTACATGTTGCTTCAATTTATTAGGCAATGACACAGAAGATTTGGGTAAGTAGTGGCAGCTCGAAGACTTGGATTATAGAAGCTTAAAACATTTCTAGCCTGGTAGTTAATCTTGAATTTGATGGAATCTTATTTTTAGATTAAAAAAAAGGCAGTTGCTTTAATAGTTATTAATAGCAGCTGTTAGGCATACACCTTTGACTGGAGATGAGTCAGACTAGCCATAAGAAACATTCGAGTCCTAAACACCAATGGAAAGTCCTGTAATTGTTTATGAGCTCACCAAAGAAAATCTGCTAATTAAATATTGGAGTGTTTACCTGCAACAGCCTTTATAGGAAACTAATGAACTTGTTCAAAAGATGCAAACAAGTTATCACCTGCTCAGTTAGTCAATAATACTGGAAAGAAGCAATTTCCATCACTGTAGGGACCCACAGGTTAATTCAGAAGCCACCAAACTTTAATGAGCTTCAAACCCTACATACTGGGTTGTAAGATTTATCCATCCATCTTTTTGTCAAATAAAAGTCATTTTTAAAATATAAATACGGAATAAAATTGTACAAGTTTCTACATAATTCACTCTACCTAGAAAAGAAAGGGAACAAAGCAAAGAAAAAGAAACAGGAAGATGTTTTGCTAGGGACATACTGTACTATACTCAACAAAGAGCAGAAGAAACTGATTTAAAGTGAATGATTTAACTTAAATATCATTGTTTATAGCTTATCTAATATAAAGATATAAAGTGTAATATACAATGTATCAAAAAAAATAACCATGGCCCAGTTATGAAAACACAGTAAGTAAAAGAGAGCCCCCTATTCCATATGTGCTACCTATGATGTATTAGTATTCTGAAATATATGGCTGTTTCTATAAAAATACATTAAGTTTTAGGATAGAAAGCTATAAAATTCTATTTAAGGCAAGCATTTAATACTAAATTATATAAATAGTTGTAATTACTTTAAAATGAAATAACATAGAACTGATTTATAGTTGATTATTATGTTATCAAGGTGAATAAATGTATTATATAATGTTATAGAAAGGAAAGACAAAAACCATGCATCTAGCAATGCAATTAGGAAGGGAAACCTAGAGGCTATGATATTTGTCTTGGGATCAAAAACAAAGTAAGCAATTGGCTCTTAAGTAAATATATTTCTCAAATTTTATCCAAGGCAACGAAACTGGATCTTGAATAAATTTTCTTCCCATGCACTCATACCAATGAGACCATCCATAAAAGAATTACAAAACCATGAACAAGATTCCTCAACATTAGATTAAGTTTCTATTTTAGAAAGATTATTTTTTATGCAGGAGTGAACATCTGAATTATTTCTAGTCTTTGGTTATTAAAAATAAAGCTGCTACAAACATTCATATACAGGATTTAAAAATTTTTTAATTCATTGTTATTGTCTAGAAACACAGCTGATTTTTTTAGTGTGGATTTTGTATCCTAGAAAGTTGCTTAATTTATTTATTAATTTTACAGGAGGTTTTTTTGGTGGAATTTTCTATATATGTCATCTGTGAACAGATAAAATTTTACTCCTTTCCAATCTGGGTGTCTTTTGTTTCTTTGTCTTGTCTAATTGCTCTGACTAGAATTTTCAATTGTATGTTGAAAGGAAGTAGCAGAAGTGGGCATGCCTCTCTTGTTCCCGATCTTAGGGAAAAAGTTTCAGTATTTCACCATTAAGTATGATATTAGCTATGAGATTTTATTTATGACCTTTATTATTAAAGGAAAGCTGCTTATGATGATGACATCACTCTAATGGAAAGTTTTCTACCCAGTTGACTGTTTTTATCATTTAAATTTTCTCAAATGCTTTTTCTGCATCAATTGCAAAGTTCATGTGTTTTCTTTCTTTATGATATATTTTTAATTCCTATTTGTAATGTGATGTGAGGCATTGGTCAAAGTTCATCTATTTGAATATAGATATACAATTGTTCCAGTACCATTTGGTGAAAAAAGTATGTTTCTCTACAATCGACCTTGTAAACTATTTCAAAACTCATCTGTCCATGTGTGTGAGTCTATTACTAGATTTTCTATTTTGTTTTATTTACTTGTTTATTTATTTTTATGACACTCCCACACTGTCTTGATTACTGTAGCTTTTAAATAAGTCTTGAGAGGCACCCAGGTTGCTCAGGTCAGTAAAGCATCTGACTCGATTTCAGCTCACGTCATGATCTCAGGGTTGTGACATCAAATCCTACATCAGACTCCATGCTGAGCCTGGAAACTACTTAAGATTCTGTTTCTCTAAAAAAAAAAAATTAAAAATAAAAGAAATAGGCCTTGTTGGGGCGCCTGGGTGGCTCAGTTGGTTAAGCCGCTGCTTTCGGCTCAGGTCATGATCCTGGAGACCTGGGATGGAGCCCCACATTGGGATTCCTGCTTAGGAGGAAGCCTGCTTCTCCCTCTCTCAGTCCCTCTGCTTGTGTTCCCTCTCTAGCTGTGTTTCTCTCTGTCAAATAAATAAATAAAATCATTAAAAAAAAAAGGCCCTGAAATCAGGTAATTTTAGCTTTCTAACTTTGTTCTTTTTCAGAATTATTTGGGTTACTCCTAGTCCTTTTTATTTTTATATGAATTTTAGAACAATTTCTATTTAAAAAAGAAAAAGCTTCCAAGATTTTGTATCAGATTGCATTCTTTATGTCAACTAGAGAATACCTGACATTTTAAAAACATTGAGTCTTCCTAACCCTGGTAATGTTTTATCTTTCCTTTTATCTAGGTCTTTGAATTCTTTGGCAATGTGTTGCAGTTTTTACTATATAGGTATTCTACATCATTTAACAGTAATATTATATTTTTTAAGTTTTGATTGTTGTTTATATATTAAAAATACAATAAAATTTGTGTATAGTGATCCTTTTATCCTGAAACATTGCTAAATTCACTTCTTTTTAGTCAAAGTAGTTGTTAGGTGTTTTTTGTTTTGTTTTGTTTTGTTTGTAGATTCCGCTGGCTTTTCTACATAGTTGATCATTTCATCTGGGAATAAAGAGTTTTACCTCTGGCCTTCTAATTCCTTTTATTTCATTTCTCTGATATTTTTTTCCACTGTAGAACCTACAGTAAAATGTACTTACCTTCTTTCTTATTTTAGGGAGAAAGTATACAGTTTTTCACTATTAAGTATGGTGTTAGTTGTGAGTTTCATAGATGTTCTTTATCAAGTTGAGAATGTTCCCTTCTATCTTAGTTTCCTGTGGGGTTTTAATCATAGTAGATATTGGATTTTGATAAATTATTTTATTAAACAGTGTGAAATAATCATATTGATTTTTCTTTTGTAGTTTCTCAGTATGCTAAGTTACAATGATTTATTTCCAATGTTAAACTAACTTTATAATCCTGGGTAAAATCTATTTGGTCATGGCATGTTATTTATATAATGTTGAATTTGATTTGTCAAATTTTTGTCAGGAAATTTTGCAACTATGTTCATGAGGAAACCTGTTCTGCATTTGTCCTATAGCTCCCTTTCTGGTTTAGATATCAGAGTAATTCTGCCCCATGGAATGAATTAGAAAGTATTCCATCTTCTTTAATGTTCTGGGGGATTTTGGATAGAATTAATATTTTTTACACTTAAATATTTGGTTTACCAGTGAAATCTTCTGAGCCTAGAGGTGTTTTTTTGTTTGTTTTTGTTTTGTTTTTTCTTTTGTGGAAAGGATTTTAACTACGAACTTAATTTTATTAATTTATATAGGACAATTTAGATTATTCTTTTTTTCTTATATTAATTCTGGTAGTTTGTGTTTTTCTCCTAAATAAATTTATTGACAAACAGTTGTTTATAATGTTCTCTTATTGGGGCGCCTGGGTGGCTCAGTTGTTAAGTGGCTGCCTTCGGTTCAGGTCATGATCACGGAGTCCAGGGATCAAGCCCCACATTGGGTTCCCTGCTCAGGGGGGAGGGGAGCCTGCTTCTCTCTCTCTCTCTCTGTCTCTGTCTCTGTCTCTCTCTCTCTCTCTCTCCTCTCTCACGCCCTCTGCTTGTGTTCTCTCTCTAGCTGTGTTTCTCTCTGTCAAATAAATAAATAAAATCTTTTTAAAAATATTCTCTTATTATCCTTTTAATATTTGTAGAATTTGTACTGATGTCACCTCTCTCCCCTCTGATTTTGGCAATTTGTTTCCTCCCTTTTTTCCCTCCCTCTCATTCTTTCCCTCTCCTCCTCCTTTCCCCCATCTCCTCCACTTCTTTCTCTTTTTCTCTCTCATTTTCTCACCTCTATTCCTATTTCTATCTTTATCATCTCTTTATCTTTCTTTATCTCTTTTTTTTCCTGATAGTGTAGAGGTTCATCAGTTTGATTGAACTTCTCAAAGAACCAGCTTTTGGCTTCATTGATATCCCCCCTTTTTTTTTCAGTTTCCCCACTACTTTATATGTTACTGATTTCTACTTTGATCTTTGTTATTTCTTTTTACTTGCTTTGGTTTTAATTGGCTCTTATCTTCCTCACTTTTTCAGATAGAAGCTGAGGTCCTTGATATATTCTTTTCTACATTTTATATTCTATACTAATTTCTTGTTTCACCTGTACACATATACTTTTTAAAATATTTTGAACATCAGGGGGTGCCTGGGTGGCTCAGTTGGTTGAGCGACTCCCGTCGGCTCAGGTCATGATCCTGGAGACCCGGGATCGAGCCCCACATTGGGCTCCCTGCTCTCCCTGCTCGGCGGGAAGCCTGCTTCTCCCTCTCTCACTCCCCCTGCTGTGTTCCCTCTCTAGCTGTGTTTCTCTCTGTCAAATAAATAAAATCTTAAAAAAAAATATTTTGAACATCAAAACTGACTTTAAAGAGAATGAAATCTTCTTACTTAAGCCAGAAATAACTTAAGCCCATTTTTTCCAGTTTTGAATATTTTCTAATAATATTTATGACAAATGTTGACATTTTGAAGCTAAAAAAATTAACAAGAAAAGAAATCCAAACTTAAGAAATAACCAAGGGTAACATTTTACTACAATCCCTCCTAATCTTTTTTTTACCACCTTTATACTATTAAGCATCATTGAAATAATACACAATGTTTATATTGTGCTATTTATAGTATTTCCAAGTATTTTTCTCCTAACTAAAATATAATTAAACTCTTTCTTTTATCAAACATGTGTTCAGCTTCATAACAGATACTCTCTTATGTTGTTGAGGAACTTACACTCTAGTGAACTTACATTCTAGTGATGCTAGAACTTACATTATTAGCAACAAACAAATAAATAAGAAAATACAGATGTGATGATTGCTAAAAACTAAACAGGGTGCTGGGACTGGAACTGGCTGTTTTGGCTGGGTATTCAGGAAAGCTAGTGCTCATGAGATGCTATAGAATGTGTAAGCTGAATGACAAGGCATCAGACATGAAAAGATCTAAGACAAGGGCATCTCAGGAAGAGAAGGCAGCAGATGAAAATGTTCCCAAGGCATCAATAAACTTGGTCTGTTGGAGAAGCAGAAAAAAAAAGGTCATTATGGCTGTAACATGCTGAGCAGGAAGAAGAGAAGCCTGCTGCATGCTTGGAAAGTCAGGAAGAGTCAAGACCGCACAGGACCTTGGAAACATGGCAAAGAGACATGAATGGGATTTTATCACACGTGTGATAGGGAGCCTCAAACAATTTTAAATAAGGATTTGATACAACCTGATTTATTTTTAAAAAACATTACTCTGGCTATTGTGAAAAGAATGAGATATGGGAGGTCCATTGAAGAAGGCAGGAGACTATGATAGTAGCCCAGGAAAGAGCTACTGAGTGTTGGATATAGGGCTAAACAGATTTAGAAAAAGGAGCTGCACTTCAAATTTATTGGACAATTGATAATACTTCCTATGTGTTGGATTTGACAGGCACAGGAGGGAAGCAAATGTAAATGTCATGATTACATATTATATCTATAGCATGTTTCAGTTCCAAATCAATTATCTGTGACTAATATATTTCAATTTTTTGGAGTTCTATGATTAATAAAGTCATATATTTAAGTAAGTATCTTTAAGGTTCACATGCTATCATTATTGTTATTTTTAAATGATTTCATCTTCAGCTGTTCTACTGAGTAAACCAGGAAGGTTAATGGCTTGCAGATGAATAGGCTGTCAATGCAAAAACTCACTACCAACATAATATTAAAATACATTGACTTTTTTTGAAAGAAACAGCTCAGACTTGGTAAAATGTGACAAATTACAAGCTACTAAATTAGTGATATTTAGATTTTGTGTCATGTGGAAAAAAAGAGTCAATAATATTTCTCAAATATTATATAATGACTTTGGATACTTTTACATTTTTCTAGTAGTTGAAGGTTCATAACCATTAAATAGCAGTTGTAGCTTGATCTAAAGTGACATGGTTTTGCACAAAGGCACAGGGTCCTGATCTCTGTTCACCTGGAATTTACACGAATTTTTCCTTTCCAACATGAATTCTCCTATCTAAAAATCTACAACTTAGAAAAGAAGCTCAGAAATCATTTTGATCTATGAATAATTAGCACATTTTCCCCAAGCAAACTGCAATGGTTCAACACCTGTTGTTAGTTCTTAGTTGTTCATACAATTGTTACTGAATCATAATTAAAAAGGCAACCATTATGCATCCCATTGCAAGTGGCAGTACAGACAATATATTGTTTTCTTGGCTTGCTCAGCAGCACAAGACAGAGAAGGGAATATAGATCAAGAAGTAAAATGTTGATTTAAATGACCTCTTGGACTCTAATATAAAGCTTCTCTGAATACTGATTTAATTTTGCATTCCCACCTTGTTAGTATATTGATCTATCCCCCGAACATGAAATTCCATAATTAAGACATGATGAGATAAAGAGCTGCCGTATAATCATGCACATAGACTTGCAAAATTATAGTGAAAATAGAGATGGTAATCAATGATATCTAAAAAATGTGACAAAGTTGGATGTGAATCCTGGCTCTACTAGGAGTAACACTGGCAACTCAGTATTGTCAAACCTTGTTTTTTCCCTTACAAAATTAAGATAATGATGGAGTCATCCTCACATGCATAGTAAAGAATAATTTAAACCACATTTCAGGGGTTAGCATGGCCCTATAAGTTCTGCTTTCCATTATAGTTGGTATAATTTCAAGCACCAATTTGCCTCATGGTGGCAAAATGTCTGCCAGCAGCTTCTATTTTGTCTTAGCCTTTAAGAATCCCACTGAAAAGTAAGAATGATTCTTCCCCAATGATCAAAGGCCCTAGAATTGATGCCTTATATGCAGATTAAATCATTCAGAGCCACTGTTCCTATGTTCTGATTGAGCAGAACAGGATAACGAGCCCACCCTTGGATTCAGGAGGAAAGACAGATGCTCTCAAACTTCATGGACTGAGGATGAGGGTAGATGTTTTCCAGAGCATCAGCTGTCTACCATGGAATCCACTCTACTATTCTAATTTTATATCCCATAACTATGCATGTTCCATGACAAAATTTCTAAAGTTCTGGGGTGCCTGGGTGGCTCAGTTGGTTAAGCGACTGCCTTCGGCTCAGGTCATTATCCCGGAGACCCGGGATCGAGTCCCACATCGGGCTCCCTGCTCAGCAGGAAGCCTGCTTCTCCCTCTCTCACTCCCCCTACGTGTGTTCCCTCTCTGGCTGTGTTTCTCTCTGTCAAATAAATAAAATCTTAAAAAAAAAAAAAAATTTCTAAAGTTCTCTGAGCCTCGGGATTCTAAATAAGATACCTTACCTTGTAAAGTTATTGTGAAAAAAAATTAAGATTTTATTGTTTTATTATTTATTTTTATTTTTTATTATTTAAAGATTTTATTTTTAAGTAATCTCCACCCAACCTCATGTGGAGCTCAAACTCCCCAGATCAAAAGTCATACACTCCTCCAGCTGAGTCACCTGAGTACCTCAAGTTGCTGTGGAATTTTAATGAAATTATATACATACACATGTAATAAGCTACCTCAAGTTGGGCACATGATAGCTACTAAATACATGTTTACTATTTTATTTCCCTGTTCTCTCAGGAATAATACAGAATAAACATAGCATGTATTAAAACTTGAAGAAAGCTAAAATTGTCTTCACTAATTTTTTTTCTATTGAAAGCTCAGATCCATTAATTTATTGTTTTTCTAATATTTCTTGGTTTTTAGCTAGTTCACATCATTTTCTCTAATCTTTCATCATTGCACATAAAATGCAGTGTCCAGATCAAAACAAATATTCTAGGTATGATCTGTCTAGCACTAACTCGGCTGTAATGTCCTTTGATCCAAAAACACTTTTCATTGATGACACCTGAGATTTTCATGACAGTTGGTGAGGCATTTTACTCCCCTCCTATATTTGAGCAAACTAAAACCCCAGGCTTTCTCTACAAGATCTGCTGGTTAGCTATGCCTGTGCTGACCCATGCCTATGAAATAGCCCTTTGGAGCATATGCAAAGAACTCTATCCCTATTCAGTTATCCTATTAGAGTTTCACAGTTATCTTATTTACTTGATTATTGACAGCATCCTTTTGGATATGGATCAACCACTCATCAAATTTTCACAGCATATACAAATCTGACCTGTGTTCTCCAGTGTCTTTATTCTCAATGAGAGTAAAATTAGGGCTCAGTAGGCCAGAGTCCTTTGGCACTACACACATTTTTCTTGAAGCTGGTAAAGGTCTCACCAACAGCATCCTAGTCATCAACCAATCTTGAGTCCTAATCCTTTATTAGGTACTTTATTCAACCCACATGTATATGTCTTGTTCATAAAGGATTGTGGCAATTACGTGCAGAAAACTCTATCCAGTCTCTGCCCACATACAATTTTGTAAATTTCATCATTCAACCAGCACTGCTTTGTGCCTTTGTTTGCTGTCATTTTCTCATACTTCCTTCACAATAAGAGCTTCTTCATATAGGAATTCACAATGTTTAATCAAAGCAATTAGCATCTAGCTTCTGGAAACAAAGGCACATCTAAGCAACTAAACATCAGGAAGTAAAAATTATGGTCACTAAGATAGTATATCAAATAGTTTTCAGATTAAATCAATAAAAATCAGATTTAGACAAGAGGGGTGAACACCACACTGAAGAGATTTTGAATTTCAAATGATGGATGCTAATAGATTTTGTTCCCAATGGAGCAACCTGCTGGCCTCAATGTCACAGAGAAAAGTTCATTAATCAAATTGTCCTCTTCTCTAAATAAAGCAAGTTGACTTACCTGTTTAATAAATTTCACTCCAAAATACTCTGCTATAAGACTACTCCAGAATGGTGAAAACTTCAACTGTTGAAGCTATTCAGCATAATGACTGGAGGCATGTCTCAAGACTCAAGACTCTCAAAAGACTCCCACTAGTAATCTAAAGCAGTAATGGCAGTGATTCATCCTCACTCTCAGAACACATGAATGTGCTCTAGAAACTCCCCAGAATACTAGAAACACAAGTTCTGCTTGGTAGAGGGTTTAGTCCCACATAGAGAGAGGTGACAAAAACTGAGCATAACTATTATTATGGCTTTATTTGTATCTCTTGATTGTCTACCTCTTGGAATACTTGAAGTTTGGAAATATATCTATATTTGATATCACCAAAACACTAACAATGGCTAGGGAAATTATTTAGATTATGAAAAATGAGTCATTTTTAAAATTCATATATTTATTATCTGTATTATTTAAAATTTCCTATAATGAGAAGACCTTTTAAATCATAGAAAACACTCATAAAAGTAAATATTTGACTTATAAAACATGGTAGAATTCCCATAAGCTTCATTATTTCACATACTTTATGCCTATTGGATAGGCAGAATGGGTTAGTCTTAAAATTCCCCTCAGTGCAAAAAACACAACAATTTAAGACAAAGTTGAAAGTAAACTATTTTATTTTAGATGACAAAGAAGAAAAAGAACAACAACAAGCAGAAGCTGATAAAGACACTAAGATATCACTGCTCACATACAAATGCATTGTCCCCCAAATATCTACTTACTGTCATGGATGTGCAGTAACTTTCTAACAACATGCTATGAGTCAATTGCTATTGTATACAAAGACATACTTTCTATATATAGAATCTGAAAAGTTTTGTACAGAAGTTTAAAGAGTGTTCTATAAAATAGTGAGTAATTTTTGAGTAAGGCCACTCTTTTAAGCAAAGGAGTCTGGAATCAAAATGGTGGTCTAGGAAATTAATTTGGCAGCAGGGTCATAATGAATTGAAGGTGAGAGCAATTAGAAGTAATGTGACCCCATAACAAATTATTGCCTATCTACAACGAGAAGTAAAGGAAAATCTGAACTAGAATCATTTAGCAAGAATGGATAGCGGAATGAGGTATAAGAAACTGATATGTACTACACAGATCATATGCTGAATATGCCCTATGAGATAAATGACAACACTTAGAGTTGGATTCTAGTTTCAGTTATGTTCCTGATGAGGTATGCAATCTTGAGAAGTCATTTTAGCTTCCTAGATATTAGATCAGTTTCATTTGAAAAAGAAAAAAAGAAAGAAAGGGGGGAGGAAGGAAGGAAGGAGGGAAGGAAGACTATTTCATTTAAGACCAAAAAAGCTATTTAATTTCAGTTGTCTAGAATCCTCCTCCAATGAACCAGAGTCATTTCTTATAACTCCTTCATTGCAAATGAATTTGAAATGAAAGAGTGGTGAAAAGTAAATGCTTCAAAGAGCCTTACCTCTTATTTCCAAGTTTTTCAAATGGAAATGTTACAAATGGAACATCACATTCATGGTTGAGTTGGCCCATGCATCTACCAGTTAACACCTGCTCCTGGTGATCACTTACACTTTTGAAAGCTATCAGTGGTTTTAGGGAGAGTATTTCAGGATAGGAAGAACTTCTCTGACAGAAAGAAAAAAGTGAGAACTCTTGAAATTCTTGACGATCTCCTATTCAGGGATCCACCATGAACACGAGACATGGAGGGAAGAGGTGAAGCGTGATCTGACTTTTGGTCAGATTGACCTTCACCACCACCTCATGAAAGCCATTGTATTGTAACCCTGCTTCCTTATACTTCCATCCAATAACATCCTAACAAAAGATGTTTTACTGTATATGTCTTTGAATTGGATATTTCTGTTCTCAGTGTAGGTTATACATATAAGAGTCCCAGAGTAACTTTTATTATCTTTCTAAGAAATATCC
>PITA01005359.1:95490-111797 GCA_004023965.1 Spilogale gracilis
GACGCCTGGGTGGCTCAGTTGGTTAAGCGACTGCCTTCGGCTCAGGTCATGATCCCGGAGACCCGGGATCGAGTCCCACATCGGGCTCCCTGCTCGGCGGGAAGCCTGCTTCTCCCTCTCTCACTCCCCCTGCTTGTGTTCCCTCTCTCGCTGTGTTTCTCGCTGTCAAATAAATAAAATCTTTAAAAAAAAAAAAAAAGAAATATCCAGTATTTTGTAACTTGGATCTCAGAATAATCTCAGACATGATGGTTAATTTTATGTGTCCCTTTGATTGGGCCAACAGATCTCGGGATAGCTGGTAAAACAGGATTTCTGGGTGTTTCTCCAGAAAGAGTTGGCAGTTGAAAGAGTAAACTGAGTAAAGAAAATGTGAGCCGCCATCATCCCATCCACTGAGGGTCTGAATAGAACAAAAAGGTAGAAGAAAAGGAATTTGCTTTTTTGGTTGAGCTGGAATATTCACCTTCTCCTGCCCTCAACATGACTGCTCCTAGTTCTCAGGCTTTTGGCCTCAGACCTACACTTATGCCATCACCCTCTTTCTCAACCTGTCATTTTTCAGACCTTCAGACTCAGACTGAACTTACATCCCTTATTTTCTTGGTTCTCCAGCTTACAGAGAGCAGATCATGGGACTTCTTAGCTTCCATAACCATATGAGCCAAGTCCTGTAATAATCTCCTCTCATATACACATACATGTATATATATGTTCTATTGGTTCTGTTCTCTGGACAACTCTAATACATCAGACAACCATTGTTTTTAAAAAGAAAATACTGGGGCACGAGGGTAGCTCAGTCGTTAAGCATCTGCCTTAGACTCAGGTCATGATCCCAGAGTCCCTGTTCTGTGGGAGGCCTGCTTCTCCCTCTCTCACTCCCTCTGCTTGTTTTCCCTCTCTCTAGCTGTGTTACTCTCTGTCAAATAAATAAATAAATAATTTTTTTAAAGAAAGTACTATTTTATAATCTAGTTTTTTTCTTTTTTCTTGGTTTCTTTATTTGTAATCAATTTTTCTCTTTGTTTTGTTATATCTTTAGCTAGGTTCAAGCAAGTATGTCACATCATTTGCATGATATATTAATTTAAAACACACTCCTCTTTGTATCATAATTTTTTATTTTCAAAATATCTTCAGAGTTTATTGCTTTTCCCAAAAACAGCATGGGATTTTTAGAAATCTTATCATTCAATTTTTTTCCTATATAACCCATATGTCATGTAAATTATTTCAAATGACTTTTTCAAGATGCATAAAATAATTCATGTGAAATGTTTTTCTAAGTTAGTTCTCAGCAAATTGGAGAATAGGGAAAATGAAAGTATGAGCATACATTACAGAAATGACTACAATTTTATCATTGCACATCATTTAGGAGAATTTCTTGGCCAAAAATTAAAAAAAGGGTTTGTTCTTCTTCCCTACCCTAAATTGATAAATTGGTTAATTTTTAAAAAGCAGAGAATTTTAAAAAGTCTCAAAACTCCAAAGACAAACATGAATCATAAGGGTTTTTGACCAAGATTTATTTTTAATTAAAGATAACATTAACTGGGCCCCTGGGTGGCTCAGTGGGTTAAAGCCTCTGCTTTCGGCTCAGGTCATGATCTCAGGGTCCTGGGATCGAGGCCCACGTCGGGCTCTCTGCTCGGCAGGGAGCCTGCTTCCTCCTCTCTCTCTCTGCCTGCCTCTCTGCCTACTTGTGATCTCTCTGTGTCAAATAAATAAATAAAATCTTTTTAAAAAAGATAATATTAACTAATAATTATATAGTAATCACACTGTTTTTCTAGTCTTCCACTCATGTGATTTCATTCTCTGATTGTTCCAAAAATCTGAGCAGAGCTGGAGACCCTCACCACACACCAAACCACGCGTTCCTATCAGGACCATGCTTCCTCCTTACCAAATGACCTTTCCATCTTTTACATCTTCAATAATTTGGTGTAATGCCATACAATCACAAATTTTTCTCCATATTTGGGATTCTGGAAGACTATCTGTATAGTACTCTAATTTAAAAATATTATGAAATAGTCAGTATACAAAAATTCTGACAATATAGTAGGAACTCTATGGAATGAAAACAGCTTATTTCATTCTATTCTTTGCTTTCATTAAATTAGTTTAACCAAGGCCAAAGACCTCCTGACACGTTCCCCACCTCAGTCCTTTTTATTGATAGTTGCAGGAGTCCTTGAGGTCATATTAAATTCTTGCATTTGGCCAAGAAGGACATTCATCTGGTTTGACAAGATCATAGTCCCAGTAAAATGATGGCATCTAATAAAAATGTCAAAGATCTCAGTTTCCAGGCATGGGCACATTCACCCCAACAGCTCATTGAATACCATTCACATGTTGTATTTCAACAGGTTACTCATTTACATAATATTTTTTGGGCTTGGGGTTGAGTTTAATTTCCAACTCTAAGCCTCTCTGGTTTATTTGTCTTTTTACTTCTTAACAGAAAACAATGTTAATTTTAGCTTTATTCAGAATAAAATCATCAAAAACTGAAATGAACCCAAATTCCTCCTACTCCTTGGGTCCAAGAATGATGTTTGTGGCCCTAATCATCAGTGACCCAAACAGTAAGGAGTTATACTAGAGTGTACTTCTTTCTTCATTCAACAACAAAGTGAAATACCATTAATCGGAACCCTGGATCTTAACAGATGTGGCCCTCAAAAAGGTACTGGCAGTAACATCAATTGTTTTCATTCAGTTGTCATATACGATTTTTGATTCCTTCTTAGAACTGTCCAACCTTTTTGGCCTACTGTCTATGATCCATGAAAAATCAGGCATTTTTATAATCTGCAATGTATAAGAATATATAGTTAGCAATATAAGGATAAAAACAGTGACCTGACATTTCTATCAGTCTTACTTTGACATTGTAACTTTCTCAGCAGTCTCACTACCTTTGCACAGCTGCACCTCTGTGAATCCTGTATCTTCTGTAGGCAGAATTGCATTCACACTTTATCTTTGCTATCTTGGTATCATAAATCTCTCTTCCTCTGTATGTTCGAAAATCAATTAAAATGACTCATTTTAAAACATTGCATTCCCCTTTTCTAAGCTTCTAAAATAAAGTTCATTATTTTTATCCCATGTATCGTAATATATAGCTTCGTCTGAAGTGGTATTTGACTGCTAATTATTATATTATTATTATCTGATTATTGATGCATATGATCATTTTTTTAAAGATTTTATTTGTTTATTTATTTGACAGAGAGAGAGATCACAAGTAGGTATAAAGGCAGGCAGAGAAAGAGGGGGAAGCAGGCTCCCTACTGAGCAGAGAGCTCAATGGGGGCCTCTATCCCAGGACCCTGAGATCATGACCTGAGCTGAAGGCAGAAGCTTAACCCACTGAGCCACCCAGGTGTCCCAATGCATATGATCTTTTTGTTTAGCCCTCCTCACCACTGTAACAAAAATGTTCTCTGACTTTGGCATTGTAAGCCATGGCTGTAGTTATATCATTGTTTATATGCCCCTCACCATCTTCAGTATCCTAAATCTTCTACCCTGCAAATAGAAACATTAAACTTATACTGACATTCACATTTTGCTGGAAATACCTAAAATACCTGATTAATATGTCCACTCACCAGCTCCCCAAAGTATGTTGTAGTAAATGGCATTGACATACTAACTATATCTCCTTGAGCCTTACACACCGGCCTCTCAACAGTCTCAGTATCCTCCTCCAGAGAAAAGAGTTCACCTTTACCTTCCAGAGTAGGTCAGAAGTGTCAGAAAAATTAAGCTTCTCTTAGCACCCAGAAACAATCCTCAATAATACTTGATGGGAGTAGGTGTATAAAAATCCCAAATCCCTACTCATGGATGGAAGCACATGTCATACAAGGAATCCCAGAGTTCTTCCAAAGTCTTAAGCTCTAATTACCAACAACAGTACTAGCTGATAATGTACTTCTTACTGGCTGCCCTTACTTTTCTGGCTTACTTCCCCAGTCCCCAATACCAGCTTCAGATTATCTCCCTAATAGGTGCTTTAATTTCAATTTTTGTCAAAAGGATTGATTCTGAGGAACCCAAACTCAGACAAATGGTTTAGAGTCTATACACATGGCAATTGTTAACATTTGTGGGAAAGATGAAGGGATATGTATTGCCATAAATCTTTCATTAAAAGATAATTTCCAGAAATTCTATCTGCAATGTCAGTTCAAACTACTGCAAGTTTTCCACAGAGAATTTATGCTGAAATCCACAATTTCTAGACTTTGTATTAGTTTAGTGTGGTGAGAAAAATCAGTCACTTGAATTGTGATCTCTTTATCACCTTCTATTTATATCAAGTGGATATACTTTAGAGCTCTTGTTCTTTTTTATATGATAAAGATTCTATGTAAATATGTAAAAATTGTATTTGTATATGTGGTTTAGTTCTCTGTTCTTTAAATATTTCATCCTTTCATTCATGATTTCATGTCTTTATCATTTTCTTCTGAATTTTTGGAGAAGTTACCAATTCCATCTTGAAAATCACTAATTTGTTCAGCAACTTCTGTGACTTCTGAACACCTGAAGACCTCTGATTTAGTTCTGTGCTGTCTCTTCCCAAACCCCAGAGAGGAAATATAGGGGAAAAGAAGAGAAGCAATTGTGGGGGTACAAGGTATTCAAACAGGGGTCTTCATCCTAGGGTTGTCCATGGGTAAAATTTAGGGATATCCATGAAGTTGGGTGGGAGAAACAATTTACCTCTAATAAAAGTTAACAATCTTCCCATAGTTTACAAATGAGGACAACGTTAGCAGTGTTTGTAATTTTTGTCAACAACAGAGAGAATAGACAGTATAGCTATTCCCTTGTCAAATAACAGTGGTTACATATATTACAAAAAATCATTTACATGTTCACTACTCTGAAATTACATAAGTCATTTATCAACTCTCCATATTAATGTAATCCTAAACAATATGCCAAAAAGATTGCTCAAGGAACTTGAAACTGATCTAAAAATTCATATAGAAGACAGTGGTTGCACATATATTACAAAAAAAATCATTTGTATGTTCATTACTTTGAAATTACAGAAGTATTTATCAACTCTCCGTATTAATGTAGCCCTAATTAATATGCCAAAAAGATTCCTCATGGAACTTGAAACTGATCCCAAAATTCATATAGAAGACTAGGGCCCAAGAGTAGTCATAAATATTTTGAATAAGAAAAATAAAGAGCATAAGTATCAAGTCACTATCAAGATACAGAACTTTCTAAACAAAACAACGTAGCATTGATGCATAAAGATCAGAACAGAAAAAGGAGATTAGATGCAGATTCACACAGTGAAAAGAATTTTGCAATTGCCATTACAAAGCAGCAGGAGAAAGTATAAACTATTCAAATACAGTCATGGAACATTTGGATGCACATACGTGGAAAAAATAAGACTTACAACCTGGTATAAAGAAGTATAAATTCCAGCTAGATTAACAATTTATTTTTTGATAGATTAATAATTTAAAAAGGAAAGGCAAAACTTTAAAATTTGGAATCTGAGGGTAAAAAACTTAAACAAAACATGAAATGCACAAGAGGAATGATGAGTTTCACTACATTGTAATTAAATGACAAAAGATTCATGAATGGGATGCTTGGGTGGCTCAGTCAGTTAAGCATCTGCCTTCAGCTCACATCATGATCCCAGAGTCCTGCCTTGGGCTCCTTGCTCAGCAGAAAGCCTGTTTCTCCTTTTGCCTGCAGCTCTCCCTGCTTGTATTTTCTCTGACAAATAAATAAAATCTTAAAAAAAATAAAAGATTCATGGACAAAATTCAATTACAAGATACTGAATGAGATATTTTTAAACTGTGGAACCATTAAAAGGTTGTATCCACAATAAGGATATCTTATAATATCTTATAAATAAAATGAAAAAATTGCAAATATGGTAACAAGCAATTCATAGAATATGGCTTACCTAACTGGTAATCAAAAGAGGAAAAATTAAAATAATACTTAAATTATTTTACATCTATCATGTTAGAAAATATTAAATATCTCCTTGATTGAAAAATTAATAAACCAATTGTGATGGAACTATGTAATAAATTTCTTTATAGCAATTAATATGAATGGACCAGAGCCACATACATCAACAGGAGTAAATCTCAAAAACTAGAATGTCAAGAAAATAAACCAAGTACCTAAAGAATGCATACAGATGATACCATTTATGTAAATTTCAAAAAATTAAAAATAATTTCATATATTATTTACAAGTAATATATATTGAAAATAACAAAAGTATATCACCAACTTCAGGATAATGGCTAACTCCAGAGAAGAAGAAATGGAAATAAGATAGAAAGTGTTATAGTATAAGTTCCAATTATATCAATGATATATTTTTTTAAAGATTTTATGTATTTATTTAACAGAGAGAGAATCAGAGGGAGAGGGAGAAGCAGGCTCCCCGATGAGCAGAGAGCTCGACATGGTGTTTAATCCCAGAACCCTGGGATCTTGACAGAACTGAAGGCAGATGCTTAATCATCTGAGCCACCCAGGCGCCCCTCTATCAATGATATTTAATATTCTTAGAAATTTGCAGTAAAATTTTATTTATTTATTTTATATTTTGAGAGGTTTATTGCAAGGATATGGCTTACACAGTTGTTGGGGTGACTAGGCAAGTCTGAAATCCCTAGGGCAGTCAAGAAAGGGAGGCTGGAATTAGGCATATGCTGAAGTTATAGCCTAAAGACAGAATTTCTTCCATTGTGTCATGCCCACCCAGGTTGTTGAGGAAAACCTCCTTTACTTTTAATTAATTTTAAAGATTTATTTTAGAGACAGAGAGTGATAGGGAAGAACAGAGATAGAGAGAGTCTTAAGCAGACTCCATGCTGAATGTGGAACTTGACATGCGGCTTGATCTCACAACCCTGAGATCATAATATGAGCTGAAACCAAGAGTTGAATACTCAACCACCTTGCCACACAGGAACCCCATTATTTTTTAAGTATAGTTGACATACATTGTAATAGTAGCTGTAGTAATCAAAACAGTATGGTACCAACATAAAAAGACACATACATCAAAGAAACAAGATAGAGAGCCCAGAAGTAAATCCAACGTTATATGGTTAATTAGTATAGGACAAAGAAGGCAAGAAAAGATAGTCTCTTCATGAAATGGTGTTGGGAAAAATGGACAGCTACATGCAAAAGAATGAAACTGAACCACTTTCTTTAACCACCCACAAAAAATAAATTCAAAATAGATTAAAGACGTAAATGTAAGACCCAAAACCATAAAACTTCTAAAAGACAACATAAGCAGTAATCTCTTGGACACTGGCTTTAACAACATTTTTTGGATGTTTCCTCACATAAGAGAAACAAAAGTAAAAGTAAGCTATTGTGACTACATCAAATAAAAAGTTTTTACACAGCAAAGGAAGCCAGCAACAAAACAAAAAGGTAACATACTGAGTGGGAGAAAAGACTTGCAAATGACATATTCAATAAAAGGTTAATACCCAAAATATATAAAGAACTCACAACCCAACACCAAACACCCCCACATAATCTCATTAAAAAATGGACATAGGACCTGAACAGATACTTTTTCCAAAAAAGTCATACAGATGGCCAATAAGCACATGAAAGAAAATTCAACATCACTAATCATCAAGGAAATGCAAATCAAAACCATAATGAGATATCATCTCAAACACCTCAGAATGGCTTTTATCAAAAGACAAGAAATAACAAATGTTGGGAGGATGTGAAGATAAAGGAACCCTTGTGCACTGTTGGTAGGAATAAAAACTGGTGCAACCACTATGGAACACAGCATAGAGGTTCCTCAAAAATGAAAAATACAAATGCCATAGTATCCAATAATTTCACTGCTGGGTATTTACCCAAAGAAAACTTAAAGACTAATCTGAAAGGATATATGCACTCTTGTTTCTTGCAGCATTATTTACTGTAACTAAGATACAGAAGCAATCTAAGTGCCCACTGATAGAAATGGATAAACAAAATGTGGATTTTATATATATATCTACAGGAATATCACTCATCCATAAAAATTAATGAAATTTTGTTATTCATGACAATGTGGATAGGCCTACAGGGTATCATGCTAGGTGAAGTAAGTCAGAAAGAGAAAGACAAATGCCATATGATTCCACTTACATGTGGAATCTAAAAACAAAACAAAGAGACAAGCAAAAACCAGAAAAAGACTCATAAATATAGAGAACAAACTGGTGGTTAGAAGAGGGTAAAAGTGGGGGATAGGTAAAATAGGTGAAGAGTATTAAGAGATTGTGCAAATTTCTAGTTATAAATATGTAACAGGGATGAAAAATACAGCATAGGAAATATAGTCAATAATATTATAATGTTGTTGTAGGTGATAGGTGGTAACTACATTTACCCTGGTGAGTACTGTATAAGTATAGAATTATTGACTCACTATGTTGCAGTAAAGTTATTTTTAAAAATATTTAAATCTGGATTATGGGCATATGGCTATTTATTACCTCGCCCTCTATTTGTATCTGAATATTTAAATATTGTGTAATTAAAAATTACTTCCTTATTCTGTTGTTCATATTAATCTATTTAAACTGTAAAAAATATTTTCATGGATGAATATATTTTTTTCAGTTCTGGATATAACCAGTTTTGTTTTGGCCAGTCTGAAATTAGTTTCAATGATTCCAAATCAAGTTATCATCAGAGCCACCCTCCCTCTGGAGGCTTTAGGAAAAATCTGTTCCTCACTTCTTTCAGCTTTGATAGCTACCTTGATGTGGTCGCATCACTCCAATCTCTACCTCCATGATCACATTCGTCCTCCTCTTCTCTATGTATCAAATCCCCCACACACCTCTAATAAGGATACTTGGGATTAAACTCAGAAATTTTAAAATAAAAATCCAAAATAATTTTCTCATATTTATATCCCTAATGTAATCACACCTGCAAAACATCTCTTTCTTTATAAAGTAACATTTACAAATTATAGAAATTAAGACTTTTTATCTTTGACCATAATTCAGCCTACTTCAAACCTACTTCATCATACTTCAGCCTACTTCATCATTTCTAAATGATGATTCATGAGTCAAAGATGACATTATATGGTAAATCAGAAGATATTTTGAATAAAAAAGCGATAAAACTACAAAATTCGTGAGTCAAAGATGGCATTATATGGTAAATCAGAAGATATTTTGAATAAAAAAGAGATAAAACTATAAAATTCAAAAAAAATGAGGTATAGCTGAGGCAGTGCTTAGAAGGAAATTTATAGCATTAAATGCTTATATTAGAAAAGAAAGAGCTCAAATCAATGATCTGAAATTCATCTTTAAAAAACTAAAGAGCAAATTAAAGCCAAAACAATAAGGAAATATAAAAACAAGAGTAGAAATCAATGTAATTGAAAACAAAACAAACAAGAACAATGAAATAGAAAGCTCTATCATACTGTTACAATCACCTTGATAGAACACAAAATTGTCAATGCACCCAATTCATTCAAATGTCAATATGAATAGTGTAAAATAACAGCTAAGATACATGAACTGTATTCCTTTTCATTCTTTGGAAACAACAATAAAAGTAATATTTCAGCCAAACTGATCAAAAAATAAGAAGTGAGAAGCACAAATAATTGGTAACAAGAGTGAAAGAGTAACACCACTACAGATCATACAGATACTTAAAGGACAATACTGGAGTGGATTTTTCTCCTTTACCAATAAATTCAAGACTATATATGAGATGCATAAATTCTTTGAAATACAATATTCTATATTTATTAAATAAATGAATTTGTAGTTAAAACTTTTTGATAAAGAAAACTTCTGGCCCAGATAGCTTCACTGGTAAATTATACCAATTTTTTTGTGATAAAAAGATTTAACATGAGATAAACCTTCTTAGAAAATCTTTAAGCATACAATATATTGTTGACTCTAAGTACAGTATTTTATAGTAGATCAACGTTTAAGGAAGAAATAATACCAAGTCAATGAGAACTTTCTCAGAAAATAAAAGTGGAGAGACTATATCCCAACACATGCTCTGAAGCCAGAACTGCTTTTTCCTAAAGATTTGTTTATTTTAGAGGGGAGAGGCCCAGAGGGAGAGAGAGAATCCTGAAGCAGACTCCCCACTGTGAATGCCAACCGCCCCCAGACGTGGGGCCCAATTCCAGGATCCTAGGATAATGACCTGAGCTGAAATAAAGAGTTGGCCACTTAACCAACTGAGCCTCCCAGTTGCCCCCAAAACAGAATTATTCTAATAAGAAAAACAGAAATGAAATACTAGAAAAAATAATACAAAACTTTTCTCATACTTAAGGAATTATGTTTTTTAAGATTTTTTAAGATTTTATTTGACACAGAGAGAGAGAGATCAAAAATAGGCAGAAAGGCAGGCAGAGAAAGAGGGGGAAGCAGACTCCCTACGGAGCAGAGAGCCCGACCCGGTACCGGATCCCAGGACCCCGAGATCATGACCTGAGCCGAAGACAGAGGCTTAACCCTCTGAGCCACCCAGGTGCCCATACATAAGGAATTCTTAATCAAATATTATCAAAACAAATCTAGCAATGTATGACAAGAAAAATATATACTAATCAAGTAGAGTCTGTCTCAGGAATACAAGATCAATTCACTCAATGTGATTTATCATATCAATAAACCAAAAAAGACAAACTGTAAGATCAACTAGATTGAAAAATTCATTTGGCATAATCCAACAAATAGTCATGATAAAAACTCTCAACAAATATGTACGGAAGAGAATTTTCTCAACCTGATAAAACAGAACCTATAGCTAACATCTTATATAATGGTGGTGGGGGGGGAATGAATAGTTTCCACCTAAGACTGAGACTAAGTAAAAAATATTCACTTTCATCGCTTCTATTAACACCACCCTAGAGATCCTAATCGGTGCAAAAGATAAAAAACAATAGCAATAGCAAATATTTAGATTAGAAAGAAAGAAGTAAAATCATCTTACCCACAGATAACATAATTGTGTATGTAGAAAATCCAATAATCAAAACTAATAAACTACTTCAGCATAATTATAGGAAACAAAGTCAATGTGCAAAAAAATCAATTACTTTTTTTCACACTAGCAATGATCCATTGGATATTAATTCTTTTAAATGCTATTTACAATAGAATTACAAAATATAAAATACTTAGGGATGAATTTAGCAAAATATATTTGAGATCACACAATGAAAAATATAAAAGATGACAAGTAATCAAAGACCTAAGTGAAGGTAGAAATATATTATTTTCATGAATTGGAAGATTCAATATTTTTAAAGTATAAATTCTTTAATATTAAATTATTGCTATCTGTTGTAATCACAATCCCAGCAGGTTATTTTTTATTATTTTTAGAGGACTCTATTTTTTAGAGCAATTTCAAGTTCACAGCAAAATTGAGAGGAAGGAGCAGAGATTTCCCATATATCCCACTCCACACCTTCAAAGCTTTCTACATTATCAACATCACTCACGTGAGGGGGTACATTTGTTACAGTAAATGATGAACCTACATGTCATAATTACCCAAAGCCCATAGTTTACATTAAGGTTCAATCTTAGTATTGTATATTCTGTGGCTTTAGACAAATGTATAATGACATGAATCCATTAGTATATTATGTACAGTGTGTTTTCACCACCCTAAAAATCTTATGTACTCTACCTGTTTATCACTTCTTCTCCTCTTGCCCTGGCAACCACTGACCTTTAATTAGGTTATGATTTTGCTTTTTCCAGAATATCTTCTTTCACTTGGTAATATACACTTAGAGTTACTGACTGCCTTCTTTCCATAGCACAGTAGATATTTCCTTTTAGTGCTGAGTAATATTCCACTCTATGGAGTACAACAGATTATCTATTCATCTATTAGCAGACATCTCGGTTGCTTTTAAGTTTTGGCAATTATGGATAAGGCTACTATTAAGTATCTATTTTCAGGTTTTTGTATGGACACAAATTTTCAACTCCCTTAGGTAAATTCCAAGGAGTGCAATTATTGGATAATATGAGAAGAGTATGTTTAGTTTCGCAAGAAACTGCCAAAACTGTCTTTCATCATGGCTCTACCATTTTGCATTCCCATACCATATGGGGAAAAAAATGACCCTTACGTTATACCATAGTGAACTCAAAATTGCTTATCAAAATTCTTACAAAAATATGTGAGATAAAATTATAAAGGTATAAAATTATAAAAATTATAAAGGGAGGAGGCAATATGAGAGAAAAATCTTTATGCCATTGGGGTAAGTTTTAAAAAAAAGTCTTAGGAAAAAATGTCTTAGAACATACAAAGCACAATCTAAAACAAAAAATATTCCTTTGAAATATACAGTTAAGAAAACAAGAAGACTATGTACAGACAGGGGAAAATACTCCCAAAACAAATATCTGATAGAGGATTATCTGATATCTGATCCAGAACACAAAATCAACTCTCAAAATTCAGTAATAAGAAGACAAATAACCCAATTAAAAAAAAACTAGGTAAAAAATTTTAGCAAATAAGTCACCAAAGAAAATACGGTAAATAAGTATGAAAAAATGATTCGACTTCATTACTTATTAGAAAAATACAAATAGGGGAGTCAAGATGGCGGAAGGCTAGGTGACCACATTTCAGGAAGTTCCCTGAAGAGAGCTGAATTCCAGCAAAAAAAAAAACAAAACACTACAAGACCACCAGGAACACCCATGAAATCAGCCTGAAATGTGATATTTCGCACTTCTGGATCACCACGGGAGACAAGGACCATCGGCAAAAAGGTAGAAACAAATAAGAGGGTCTGGAGGCTTGCCCCCAGAGACAGGAGAGTGGGGGAGGAAGCCCGCAGAGCTGAACCATTGAAAGCAAATACCCCAAAACAAAAGTGCTCTGTGAGTAAGGAATAACAGCAGATTATGGCCTGAATCGGGGCTAGACAGAATCGGGAACACAGCAGAGCCCGGGGCAAGGCAAGGAGACTTTTTAAAATTCCCGCCCCCCACGCCGCTGCGCGTCGCCACCGCCGCCGCGCGTCGCCACCGCCGCCGGAGCTGCCCTGAAAGCAGCAGGCATGGATTCTATTTTTGCGCCGCTGCCTTTCTCTCCCGTTTCTCTCCAACCCGTGGGCCGGGCGCAGACCCCCCAGGGAAGGCATTTTTACAGACTTGCATGGGACCAGAGAGGCCGTGGGTCCCAAGGCAAAGACAAAGTCATGCAATCCAAATGAAGTTGTGGCTTTGAGGTGCGGGAGTGAAGCGACAAGCAGGGGCGGGGGCAGAAATCAATACAACATCTGCACCAGCCCGGCTGTGACAGGCTGCCAACCAGGAGGCTGGAAAGAGCCCCTCTCTGTGTAGAGGCTCTCTCTGGGAGGGAGGTCTGGGTGCAGACATCTTGCTCCGACCTGACTTCCTCAACAGCTGAAAAAAAGGACATAAAAGAACAACGCTCCGCTACCAGAGAATTGTAACCTGATAACCTGGTTACCACTGAGACCAGCCTCTAGCAAGGGGGCTGAGAGATGCAGTCCAGGTAGAAGGACTGAAACCGAACGGCAGGCCCCGCCCCCAGAAAGCAAGTCAGAAACTCAGGAGGACAACATTCCAATGCAAAACCCCAAATCAGGGGAAAGGCAATTTGTTAAACTCCTGGCACTGACTACAAGTACCAAAAGCCCTACAACTCATTGATACAGTTTTCCACCTCATTTACTTTTTTAAACTTTTTTCTATTTTTACTTTTAAAGCTTCCACTTTAAGCTTAAAAATACATTCTCACGGTTTTTCTTCTTTCAATTTTTAGCCCCCTTCTTATCACAACGTGATACCCAACACAACACCCCATAACATTTTTTTTCTTTTTTTTTTCTTTCTTACCCTGAAATTTTGCAAACACACTCCTGTATTTTCTGCTTTTGTTGTTGCCTCTTGTTTCCCTGTTCACTCTCTCTGTTTTTCCCTTTCTTCTCTCCTCTTTCCTTTATTCTCTCATTTACGTGTTCACGTAGATACAAGCTTCAAGTCAATCCCACATCCCTATTCAATACTACCCCTATATGCAACCAGTTCTAATCCCCCTATATCTTTGGAAAGTGGGCTCCTCCAACAATAATAACAAGACAAACTGGGGAGCGTCTGAAACGCATTCCTTGCCCACAAGGAGTGTCTGCCCTCACCTTCCCACTCTAGTTTGTCAGTGTGTCTGTGTAATTGTCCTTGCTTTTATATTATATAAATACTGGTCTTGGGGGTCATATAGGTTGGGCCTCGCTTTTTGATCTCTTCATTTACCCTTGATAACCCTTTTCTTTACCCTGTAACAGTTTTGTACCATATAAATCCTATCACCGGGCCCCGCTCTGGCAGGGGTGTCTTTTCTTGCTTCCTCTCTTCCATTTTCTTTTTTTCTTTCTCCTCCCTTTTCGGTGGTGAACACTGGTTGCTCCAAAACCTTCCAACAACCAATCCACCTAGATAGTGGCTGATATATCTAGCCATACACCCCCTCAACCACTCCTCACCACTATGACCCGGAGAAGGAACACCCAACAGAAGAAGAACCCTGAGACTGCAACCTCGGTCACAGAATTACTGGAAATGAACATAAACAATATGACAGATATGGAATTCAGGGCAGCAATAGTCCAAGCAATAGTCAATTTAGAAAAGAACATTAGTCTCAAAGTGGAAGCCATAGTAAAAGAAGTGAAAGCTGAGGTTAGAAAGGCTTTAGATGAGATGCAATCTAATTTAAATATGCTAACAGCCAGAGTAAGTGAAGCTGAAGATTGTATCAGTGAGTTAGAAAACAGATGGAATAAGAAGGAGGAGCAAGAGAAGTCTTGGAGCAAACAACTAAAATCCCAAGAAAACAAAATAAGGGAAATGAATGATGCCATGAAACGCTCCAATATCAGAATTATTGGAATCCCTGAAGGAACTGAGAGAGAGAGAAGCCTAGAAAATATTGTTGAAAAAATCATGGATGAATATTTCCCAAATCTGAGGAATAAAACAAATGTTCATGTCCTAGAAGGAAAGAGGACACCCCCCAAGATCAATGAGGCCAGAAAAACATCCAGGGACATAATAGTAAAATTCTTGAATCATAAAACCAAAGAATATGTCTTAAGGGCAGCTAGGAGAAAGCGATCACTTACCTATAGAGGGAGGACCATCAGAATAACGTCAGACCTTTCCACAGAAACCTGGCAAGGCAGAAAGGGCTGGCAAGACATATTCAGAAAGTTACATGACAAAAATATGTAACCAAGGATAATGTATCCAGCAAGGTTGACTTTCAAAATGGAAGGAGAAATAAAGAGCTTCCAAGACCACCAAGGTCTAAAAGATTATGCAACCACCAAGCCATCACTACAAGAAATACTAAGAGGGGTTCTTTAGAAGAGAAAGGAATCCAAGAGTGACACAAAACAGAAATATACAGAGGTAACTTATAGAAACATGAACTCCATAGGCAACATGATGTCAATACAAACATATCTATCAATAATCACCCTCAATGTGAACGGCCTAAATGCTCCAATAAAAAGACACAGGGTTGCAGACTGGATAAAACGACAGGACCCATCCATATGCTGCCTACAAGAGACTCATCTTGAACTGAAAGACACTTCTAGATTGAAAGTGAGGGGATGGAAGACCATCTTTCATGCCAATGGACCCCAAAAGAAAGCCAGGGTAGCAATTCTCATATCAGACAAATTGGATTTTAGTCTAAAGACTGTAGACAAAGACACAGAAGGACACTACATCATTCTTAAAGGGTCTATACATCAAGAAGATCTAACCATTGTAATATTTATGCCCCTAACATGGGAGCAGCCAACTACATAAGCCAACTGTTAAACAAAATAAAGAATCATATTGCTGCAAATACACTAATCGTAGGAGATCTTAACATACCACTCTCAGCAATGGACAGATCATCTAAACAGAAAATCAGCAAAGAATCAAGAACCTTGAATGACACATTGGACCAGCTGGATCTCATAGATATATTCAGAACATTTCACCCTAAAACAGCAGAATACTCATTCTTCTCGAGTGCACATGGAACTTTCTCCAGAATGGACCACATACTAGGTCACAAATCAGGGCTCAACCGATACCAGAAGATTGAAATTATTCCCTGCATATTCTATGACCACAATGCTGTGAAACTGGAACTCAATCACCATAAAAAGTTCAGGAGAAAATCAA
>PITA01005360.1:0-35795 GCA_004023965.1 Spilogale gracilis
TGAATAGAACATCTTTATAAGAATAGAAAGAAATACAATAGCGGTTGTTTCTGGGGAGTGGACAGGATTGAGAAACAGACCTACTTTATATCCTTTAGATTTTCTAACTAGCATATGAATCCATTATGTACCTAATGCCTTGACCTATCTGGAACTTCTCCGTCCTTCCTTCTTCAGACCTCCTGGCCTAAAGAAGAAGAAGAAGATGCATGTCCCAAGTAAGAAGTCCGGAGACTAAGTGATGAGCAGCCTCCTCGTCTGGAATTAGCCCAGGAGCGATCATAGCACAGCTTTTCAAAAGCTCTTTAAAAACCACCGAAAGAAATGAATGTGATCAGCAAAGATGGAGCATGCTGCAGGAGTAGGAAGAGGAAGAGGAGCTCTTTTCCCTGGGAGCACAAGGGACCAAAGACTGGGCTCCAAACCCCTGCCTTGCTGTCAGCAGGCTGCGGGGCCTAAAGGCGCCCAGCTGCATCCACCAAAGCCGTCTGCTGATTTCCCTCTCTCACACGGCCCGAATCTTCTGCGGCCACTGGCGGGTCCTACTGGCCATTTGGAACTACAGACATCCCCTGCTTTTTGAAAGTCCACCTTCTGCCACTTTGCTTTTACAGAAGACGTACACTGATACCTGTTTTTGGTAACCAGGAGAAATCTAGAGGATTTTTTTCACTTTTAAGAAAAAAGGCAAAAATGGGAAATAGTGGTGTTTGTTCTACAGGCGGCTGTTAGCGAGGTAGCTGCACCTGAGGGGCAGGAATACCCCGCCAACTCCCCGCCCTGGGGACCCGCTCAGCCTCTCAGCATCAGGCACCACAGCTTTGAACTGTGTCCGCAAACATCTGTGCTTTATTTCGATTTGTGTATCCATTAATAAGATGGGTCCTACGGTTTCAGAAAAGCCTTAGAGGGGTTGTTTGTGGGACCTGGGAATGCTCAAACATGTTTTCCATATAAAATAATGGCAATCACTTCTTCGCTTTACATCATTTTGGCTTACGGAGGGTTTCCTAGGAAACCTTTCGGATGGCGAGAGAAACCTGTACTGAGCCCTCCTTCAGAACACCACAGCTTAATTTCTGAAGATCTTCTCTTCTAATATGGGTGCAGCCGGAAACATTCAAAGCTTCAAGCACAGCTAAATGAAAAACAGAAGCAAGTCTGTGTGCAGATTCCGAAGCTCTGACTTTCCCGATGACCTGAGTAGTAGATGGTCTCTGCCATGAGTCTGGGACATTCAGAAGCTGCCACCGTGTGCTAGGGACAGTGACACACAAATGTAAGGACACATCCATGACCTAAAACGTGCAGCCAGGTCCGCCCACGGCAACAGCTGCTGTTGGGGGAAGCTCCGGGATTGGCATTTGAGTTTGCTATCATTTTACTGCTTTAAAATGTGCAACCCAAGTGTGATGAGGCTGCTGTTTCCATGAAGCCATAAATCACCTACAAATTGACCTCTGTTGCACTGATTCTGCTAAATCATGTTTTAGACAACAGTTCAGATCCCAACTTTGGGAAACAGATACTCATTCTCCTCCGCCTTTTCCCCAGCAAAGTCTGTCCCCACTCATGACCCCAAATTATGTATTTTACTGGTTACCAGAGTATTTGCTGGTAGCGTTCCAAAACTGGTATGTGTTTATTCATGTATATGTATGGGGTAGTGGGGGTGTAGGAGGGGAAGGGGGCACATTTGCCTTCAGAAAACAGAATGCATTAAAATGCTGTCTCTAAGGAACACGCAAACTTTGCATTTTGTACCTTCCCAGGCCTCAGACTTCTTGTCTGCCCATCCTCCCTGAGGAATTAGATGATTTCAAGAGTTTCTTTCACTGCACCATCAATCAGTACTTGGACCAAAAGCACCCAAAGAGGAGAGGTAGCATCTAACAGATCTGTAAGTTAAGCTGTTGTTGTTTTGATTATTTCTGTTGGACTTGAGTATATATGTTCTGATCTTTCCACAATGCCTATCTTTGGACATGCCTAGCCAACACTCACTGAACTGAGCAAAGTTGTCCCCCTTCCAGCTGCCTATAGGATTGTGTTTGTGTTCAACTTAAACATTAAAAAAAAAGTGCAAGTGTGAAAATCTGCAGAACACACAGTTTGAATGTCTTCAAAACGGTGCTCACTTCAGCAGCACATATACTAAATGTCTTCAAAATGGACTAAAGTTTATTATTTATTATTATTTATTGGTGAGCTCAGAGGAAAATGTTGTTCTTTTCATTTTGGGGTGTTTAAAAAATGACATGGGCAGTTCTGGTTTAAATGAACGGGCTAGGGACCTCTTGGTTTGGGGCAGACTACGACACAAGCCCAGAGAGGACCACACATCGCACATGCCTTGGGTTTCTAGAGAAATGGCTTCGCCCCTGCTTTAGTCTAAGCCTTCCCCATCCCTCTGTACTGCCCAGAACAAGATGCAAAGTCACACCAGGTGCCCACCTGTCCAGAGATTTCTTCACACACATTAGTCTGGGCAGCCACAGCCAGAACTTGACCCTGTTCACCTTACACGTGGCCACCTAGCATGGGCTTGGGTTACGCTGGATTATGGACAACAATCTTAACCAAAAGATGTCTTAAACAGCCTGTGAGCAAGTCTAAGTCACTGTTATACCCCCAGCAACAACGCCAATGCTTGGGACATAGTAGAGACTCAATACTCAAGTTAGTTGCATGAATAAATTAAGTAAAAAGCAGAACCAAATCCTTTTTCTTTTTTTTCAAGTAGGCTCTACACCCAACATGGGGCTTGAACTCATGACTCAGAGATCAAGAGTCACATGTTCTGCCCACCAAGTCAGCCAGGTGCCCCCAGGACTAAATCCTTCTATGGAATCTGTTCAACCAAATCAGCAGCAACATCAATTCTCGTCTCAAGAAATGAGTTTTAAAAGTTTATTGTGGGTGGGAGCTGGGACGTACTGGCTGGTAATTCCTTACATGTGTACTGTACTTAATCATCCTTTTACTCCCATCACCTTATGCAACCCTATATGTACATGATATATACATAATGTAGGCTAAGCAGGTATTATTATCATCATTTAACAGATGAGGAAACTAAGGCTCGGCAAAATCGTGGTTCATTTAATACCTTTACATTGAAGAGAAGGGCACAAGTTCTCATATCTTTCTATCTCACCAGTGCAGAGGAAGCTGCAGCTACTGTTATTTATCTTTTAAAACTAAACGACCCACAGACATCCTCTCAAGCAAGCATACCCTGCCCTGAACATCTTCCTTCATCTGTGTCTGGGCTGCCTCCATGTTCCCATGCAGGAAATCCACTGGCCTTGGAGGCAGGCAAACCTGGGACTATGTCCTCACTTACATCTCCGTGACTTGGGCCAAGTCACGCCCTAAGGCTTGGCTTCTTCATCCGTCAGACGGGAGTAACAATACTCACCACCAAGGGTTATCCTATGGCTTCAATGAGATCCAACAGGTCAAGGGCTTACGTACTAAGCCTGACACAAAGGCAGCGTCCATTGACTGATAGCTCTCATCACAATGAGGGTGACACGCAGGGGAGAAGAGGTCACCTGGACTGTGGGTCTGAAGTGAGGGTTACACAGCCTTGCTTGGAGTACCACGTGGCTCGCAGTTTTGGCTTTGACTCTCCACTGAAAGGTTCAGGATCACTGAGAACACAAGAAGCTAGCCACATACTGAGATCTGAGATCTTCACATCTGTAAGCAAAGCACGTATGCAGGCATGCACACATACGTGTCCGCACTTAGGCATGATGGAGAAACGTACGCTTTCACACATTAATGCAAACTTCAAGATACGTAACTAAAAGTCATACAATGAGTGGATTTCCTTTTCACCACACACAACACTGAAAATAACAGAGTAAGATTCAGTCTGATAGGACTCTAGACCTACTACAGACACAATTCCAGGCCCTGAAAGTACACACAGGAAATAACGGAACGATTTTATTTAAGCCCGCAAGTTAGTTCTGACTCCCCAACTGCAACACAATACTAGAGCTGCTGAAAGCTCTCCAACGTGTTTCACAGACTCTAGGGACACTGATAGTGCTGGTGAACAATAATTAACCATCCTTTAAAAAAACATGGAAGCCACTGATAGAATGTATCGATGAGCCAATGGATCCCTCAGGACTAATTCTGTAATGAGCACAGAGTCTGGAGTTGGACTGTCTGTGTTTAAGTGCAGACGGTACCACTTTTTACTTGTGATTTCCAGCAAATTATTTAATCTATATAAGGGGAACAAGTAGGGCATTTGGGTGGCTCAGTCAGTTAAGCGCCTGACTCCAGCTCAGGTCATGATCACAGGGTCCTGGGATCAAGCCCTGCATTGGGCTCTGCTCTCAGCATGGAGTCTGCTTGAGATTCTCTCTGCCTCTCTTCCCATGCTTGTTTTCTCTCTGTCTCTCAAATAAATAAATAAAATCATAAAAAGGGGGGTGGAGGAACAAGAGCACATACTTCATAAGGTCTGCTGTGACTATTAAATTAAGTGGTTGATATAGAACTTTTGGAAAGGCACTTAACACATGGCCATACATCAGTGAACGGTACCTATGGTTATTGTGCAAATACACGAAACATGCCCCTTTAACAAATACCACTCTAATCCCAGATCTATCCTTCCTCAATGCCCAACTTCAGCATTTCCACCTAGACAACAATGATGTGAAAACTGACTTAGCTTGCCTTCCCTGTTCCCAAAAGCCTGCTACTGTGATGGGCACAGAGTAGTTATTCTGAAAATATTTGATAAGAAAAGGAAATGATGATAGTAGTATTTTAAAGCATTTTGAAAATATGTCATGAAAAGCATTATATTCACTGTGATCCTCAAGGTAAGGGAGAAAGAGGAGGTATCCTAAGTTTAGATCATCTCTCTCCCATGGAATAAAAGGGAAATGAACAACAGCAGATACTGGAAGGTGAACTGGAATTAAACTGTGTCAATTTCCCAGCCTGAGAATAACAGAAAACTCGATCATGGAACCAAGGCTGGTCCCCTATTCATCCATCATATTCTTTAAAAAAACAAACCCCTCTCTCACACAAATTCTCTGTCTCACCAATGTACACGAGCTACCAAGAATTCACACGAGGGATGCCTGGGTGGCTCAGTTAGTTAAGCATCTACCTTTGGCTCAGGTCATGATCCTGGAGTCCTGGGACAGAGCCTGCATCCGGCTCCCGGCTCAGCAGGAAGCCTACTTCTCCCTCTGTCCCTCCAGCCACTCATGTGCTCTCTCTCTCAAATAAATAAACACAACCTTTTTTAAAAAAACACACAACCTTTTGAAATTCACATGACATAAAATCACAGAAAAGCACCAGGAATGATAATACCTTTTCTAGCTTTCACCCACATTTGGCCGTCCCAACAGTAGGCAACAGAGAGCACTGGATTTCCAACGGATTTTATAGTTGCTGTCTGAGAGCAAAACCCTGTGGAGGAGGTTAGGGCTGTTGCCTCCCATGGGTAACCTATGCCAAGAAAGATTCACAACCAGACAAGTGAGAACTGCCCCAGAGTTGCAATTAAAGCTCTGGTTGGAGTGCACAGAAACTGCAGGCTTTGGGCGCACGTTTTCCCAAAAAAAGTTGAAAGTATCCCCCGGTGTGCAGAGACTGCACTGGTACGGAAGCTAAGGCTTTTGTTCTCTTTAAGGGGAAAAAAAAATCATCAACTGCTCCAATATAAGGTTAAATGGCAAAACATCAGGGACATATTAATGCTCCTGCCTAAAAAGAGAAAGTTGTAGAGCAATACAAGTAATGAATCTGTTTAATTAAATAAAACCAAAACCATACCTTCTGCATTACCCCTCTTTTGCTCTGTGATTTATACATAAATTTCTGGAAAAAAATATATGTCAAATTGCTAATACTGATTACCACTGGAAAGTAGAGATTTTTTACCATTATTTAAATTTTTATCAAAGAAAAAAGATTAATGAACCCTTATGTATTCCATTACTCAGCTTCAGTAATTGTCAATTCTTGGCCAATTTTGCTTCATCAGTACTCCCCCCGCTGCCTCTCTTCTGTATTATTTTGGAGCAAATCCCAGATACCACACTTTCATCTGTAAATATTTCAGTATATATTGCTAATAGACAAAAATTTTTCTTTAAAAACATAAAAACAATATTGTTATGATATCTAAAAAATAAACAATAACACCCTCATGCTTCAAATACCCAGGGCTTAAATTTCTTTAAACAATTTGACTCGGTTTTCATGTAAGTCCACATATAGTGACCGAATGATATCTCTCTTTTCAGTATCTCAGTCTATCAGTCTCCTTCCATCTTACTTTTTCTTGCAATTTATTTGTTACATTTCAAGTTTTATATATCTCTGAACATAAAACTGACCTCAAATACGTATTTTTTTTTAGTAAGTCAAGAAGAGGGGGAAAAAGGGCGAACGCACAGCACTGAGTTCCTTCACTCCTCAGAGCTCAGAAAAGTTAGCAGTGGCAAAAGATAGAGCTTCATTACAAGGGTCTTTCTCTGTCCTCCAAAATACAGTTAGGTAAGAGCATGCAATATATAAAGACTGTTTAAAAAGTAAACTCCCAAAACCAGTGGATTATCAGTAGTCTAGTACCAAAGATGGTGGTGCAAGCAGGCATCAGCAATACCACCAGAAATTCATGTGTGGCAACAGGTAAATTAGCTTTGTTTATGGAAGTGTGTCTTGGTTTAGCCCTAGTAAGAATGTCTACTTTCCTAGCTAAGTAACATCCAGGCAACGTAGATACTAATGATTGCATTTTAATAGATCTTTTTTGTTCTTATTTTTCATTACAAAAGTAATCCATGCTAATTATCCACAATATTGCAAATACACTAAAATAATAGATAAAATGAAACCTGTAACTCCACCAGCCCAAAATAACCACCATATTGATCACTAAGGTTCTAAGGCAGAGAAGACCTAAGTCAAACTGACTTAAATATAACGAGGAACTTACATAGTTGGAAAGTCCAGGAGTAGCTTGGGTTCCAGGCAAAGTTTAATCCAGCAGCTAGGTGACGTCACCGGAGCCTGATTTTCTCTATCTCTTACTCTGTTTTTCTTAGTGTCAGCTCATTCTGAAACTAGCCTTTTCATAGTTGCATGATAGCTACTCCTTATAGCTCCCGAACCACAAATTTCTCAAGTCAAGTAAGAGACAGAGTCTGTCTTTGTCCCAGCCTTCCCAGTAACAATCCTGAAATATGCTCTCATTGGTCCAGGTTGGATCACGGGACTGCCTTTACCCTCACAGTGGCAAGAGGAATATAATGAATAACATTAGCTTAGCCTAACACACATGCTCCACTTCATGATCAAGGTATAGCCAGCCTCCCTACAAACATGTAGATCCCTAGAGGGACATGGAGGCTGTTAGGAAGACAGAAGGGAGAAATCATGTTGGGGAAACAGTTAGTAAATGTCCAGTGCCATCACTGTTTATATTTGTTGTGCTGTGACTCCATTTTTTTATGGTTTTATTTATTTAACAGAGAGAGAGAGAGAGAGCCCACAAATGGGGGGAGGAACAAGCAGATTCCCTGCTGAGTGGGGAGCCTGATATGGGGCTCAGTCCCAGGACCCTGAGATCAAGACCTGAACTGAAGTAGGACGCTTAACCGAATGAGCCACCCAGGCACCCCCTGTGACTCTGTTTTTAAATGTGGAAGATACAGCCAATACTGAGAGTAATTTCTAGTATGCAGAAGTTTGGAGAGGGGTATTTTCAATCGTCAAAGTACAAGATGATGCTTCACATTTGGTAAGTACCAAAAATATCTGTTGAGTTGGATATAAACTGGTGTCCAAGGTTTAAAGGCAGAATGCCCAAAGATGCTTCCCAAAGTACAAGACTAAGAGAAGTACACTTCCAGACTGTCACTCCACCTGTGTTACAATGCACAGTCCTTATTTACACAAATGTATGAATTTCTTGGTTGGCTATGCAAACAAGTAGCATTTGGTTGTTCAAATACTTGTCATGGTTTTTTTCCTTCCCAGTAACAATCCAGGTCTCTCACACTTTTTGGGGGGAAGAGGGTGAATAACCTTTTACAAAACAAAATCCTACCATGCACCCCAACACCACATGAAATACAAGCTGAGAGCCAGGCCTGCTCAAGTAAAGATGGATGGAGCGTGACGCCCCTGCATGGATCCCACCCAAACTGCACTTCATACCAGTGTCCCTTCCTCGCTATCAGCTGTGCTCCATCTAGGGAGGGAGTGGGGTGTCTCATAAGATAGGATCTCACTCTAATCTCAACTCCTCATGCTAAAACTATTTCTTATTATCGAACAAAAGTCTGAGCCCCTGTAAGGTCTACTCAGTGGTCCAAAACACCCTTCCACAAGCTGGTATTTCATGTCTCTTATGAGGGCTCCCATTAAGCTCAGCTGTCCGGCCTTCTCTAGGGCAATGTCCTCAGTTCTTCCATCGTTGCTCACTGGTTATGATCTCTGTTCCTTTTATCATCCAGATCCCCTTCCACCTCTGTTGAGGTGTTAAGAATATGCCCTTGAGGGCACCTGAGTGGCTCAGTCATTTTAAGTGTCTGCCTTTGGCTCAGGTCCTGATCCCAGGATCCTGGGATAGAGCCCAAGACCATGTACCTGGTAGAGGGCTCCCTGCTCAGCAGGGAGTCAACTTCTCCCTCTGCCTGATGCTCTTACTCCTTAGGCATGCTCACTCATTCCCTCTTTCTCCCTCTCAAATAAATGAATGAAAATCTTAAAAAATATATATATATTATGCCCTTGAACCAGGGACAGGTGCCAACTGCTCAGTGTCTGTGGAATGTATTTCTTAAGTGCCTTCTGACAACACATGCACTTGCTGTCTGTCATTCAACCCTGTTAGTACCTTCCACTGATTTGTGTCTCAACAGCATGAGGAAGTGTTCATGGAAACTCAGCTCTCAATCCCTTGATCTACTCTTGAACCTGAAGTAGCTTCCCTCCTCCACACTGTGTTCTCTTCAGACGCATTCCTGGCAAATGTCTTGTGCCTGTGATGTGCTCCAGCAGTGACGGTCCAGCCGACACTGCCACTCTTCCCACCACAGCCCAACGACCTGGGAAGGACAGTGTCCACTCTCATCTGTTTCTGTTTATCTCTTGAGGTGGAATGCAACTTCAGAAATGCCTTGATCAGTTCAGAGTTCACAGGGCCAGCTCTTCAATGTGATGCTAGCTAGTTATTTAATTATTTGTTTGTTTGACAGAGAAAGAGATCACAAGCAGGCAGAGAGGCAGGCAAAGAGAGAGAGAGGAGGAAGCAGGCTCCCCACTGAGCAGAGAGCCTGATGTGGGGCTCGATCCCAGGACCCTGAGCTCATGACCTGAGCCGAAGGCAGAGGCCTTAACCCACTGAGCCACCCAGGTGCCCTGCAGTGGTTCTTTTCAAGCAGCTATGGGTTTTCAGTGGCTTCCCTTCTCTGCTGGTTCATCTCACGCTCAGAGTTCAGGGTCAGTCTCCATGAGGCACAGCTGCCTCCAGGGAGCTGGCTACCTGCAGATTTCCCGAGGGCCCTGAGGCAGTGACATGACAACCAGGATGGATACTGCAATGATACTACTACAATTGATGGCTGCACATGTGAATCATCTAGAAGCCTTTAAGAACTGTCAATGTCTTCTAACTCCAGAGAATCTGATTCAGTTGGTCTGGGTATCCCTTTAAAAATCAGCCTGTTTGTTGTTTGTTTGTTTGTTTAAAAAAACTCCTGAAGTGGGGCACCTGGGTCGTTCAGTTGATGAGGCATCTGCCTTTGGCTCAGGTCATGATCCCAGGGTCCTGAGATCAAGCCCTGCAGCAGGCTCCCTGCTCAGTGGGGGGCCTGCATCTCCCTCTCCCTCTCCCCCTCCTCCCCACCCCCCCAGCTTGTGCTTTCTCTCTCTCTCAAAAAAAAAAAATGTCTAAAAAGAAACCCCGAAGTGATTGATCATCATGTACAGGCAGAATTCAGAGCTGCCGCCCAGCATCCCTAACAGCTTCCCATCTGGAGATAGAGCCTAAGATGCTGGACAGAACCTCCATGGTATAATTCAGGAACTGCATTGAGATTTCCCAAACCACATTTAATTCTCCCAGTGATTGTAGGATACAGATTTTATTACTATCCCCACTGAAAAAAACAAGCCTCAGAAATGACAAGTAATCTGTCCCAGGCACACACAGGAAGAAAGAAGTTGATAGAGAATATTTTGGCAGAATCCCTAAGCCTGGTACTTTCTTCAGTGTAGCCCCTCTCCTTGGCCTTGTTGAAGGGCTTAGCACTTCCTCCCAGATCCCTGAGAGCTGGGCTCCCCTCAGTTCTTATAGGGTTGGAATCCAATCTTGAACCTCTACCTACTTCCTACCAGCCTTTCTCATCTATTGTCTCTGACAACAATTTTCTTCACCTTGATGGAGCTCTGGCCCTTATGGCTTGAACACCTCAAAATCTAGTCACAGGTCACAGTCTTGGGTACAACTCCCTCTGGCCACTGACTTGCCCCTGCCCCCAATCCAAACCATCATTTTCCCCCCACGCTCTGCCCAAAGTCAGTCCCTGTTTACTCCCAGCAGTACACAGGCTGGGTGGCAAGGACTGGTCAATTATAGCATCAATCAAATCCATCTGACTTTTTTTTTTCCACATAAACTGCCATGAAGCTGTTTCTCGTTTTTCCCAACATTGTAGGGAAAGGAATGATAGCTTCCAATTATGAGCATCTGTGGGACGTGTTTCATTTGAGTATTAAACCATCACCAGCATTTATACCTATTTCAATGCTTTCAAATTTCCCTTAGTAATCTCTTTGAGAAACCCATACTACCCAGATGATTTGTCTGAGCCAAGGATCAGCCCTTCTTCTATAAAAGGGCAGAGAGTAAGTATTTCTGGCTTTGTGGGCAAGACTATCTGCTTTGCAACAGGCTGCCCAACCAGGATGCTGCCCTGAGAAAGTAGCTACCTGCGGTATGTAAATATGGGTGCCCCTCCCATGCCATATGTAACGAGTGGGCGTGGCCTGTGCCAATAAGTCCTGAAACAGGAGTGAAGAGTGAAGGAGCAGTAGTAATTCCATTTTCTCAATGGGTGATTGGTTTACAAATGGACCTGCGACTTGATCCTGGTGCACGGGATGTAAGAAAATTCGGCTGAGGGACTTCTAGAAAAAGATTATTTCACATTTAAGACACAGAAAGAAGAGACAACCTACCCATTTCCTTTGGACGTTATCAGACCTGGATGTGAACCACAGCAGCCATCTTGCTCCTGGCCCCAAGATGAAGCCGGCAATACCAGGAGGCCACAGCCCTGAGGACCACAGAGGAGAGTGGAACATACTGTGGCTGGAGGCAGCCCCACCCCTTATTTATTCAAGATTATCCACTTGCTGTACTTTTCCTCCCCTTACTGGATGCTTCCTCTTCCTGCCTGGCCCTGAAAGGCGTGCTATATGCAAATTCGCATACATATGCGATTGTATGCAAATCCCATCAGTCTGATCAGGCAGAGTTCCAACTGGCCACCTGACAGGAGCACAATTAAAAGTTAAACATCAATTAAAATTCACAAAATCCATTTAGCTCTCTAAAAAAGCACTAAATAACTATACACATTTGGGGCACAAATTAATCTAAACTGCTTTTTATTACTCTTCAGTTATCAAACATACTGGGGCCTCATTGTAGCCTCTGTTAATTGCCTACTCAGTATAAGCTGAATGAGTAATGAAAAATGATCCCAGGACAAAAGATAGAAAATGTGGGATGCACAGCCACACAGGGTCAAGTTCAGGCAGCAGGTAGCATGTAGGGGAGAGCAGCAGGAGAGAAGCTCTGGGAGGGCAAGCGCTGTCCAGGGTAAGGGGGTGCGCAGCATCTCTCTCCTCTGAGACTTCCGCTGATAGATTCATCTGCAGACATGCATGTCTGTCTATGAGGTATCTCAAATCTTAAGATGTCTAAAACAGAACACACAACATTTCCCAAATCTATTCCTTGTCCCATCTTCCCCCATTTCAATAAATGGCATCCAACGGCAAATGCCCCAGTTGAGCATCAGCCTTGATTTCTTTTTTCCTCATATCTCCACAACCAAGCCATCAGCAATTCCTATGCGCTCTGTACCTAAAATCTGTCCATTCTCTCCACCCTAATCCGCCACCTTAATCCGGGCCTCTGTTAGGTCTCTTCTGAGATTTCTGCCACGGCCTCCTACTTGAGGTCCCTACTGCCCCTCGTGCCTCCCAACAACCCATTCTTTTAAAAACTAAATAAAATTCTATCACTTCCCCACTTAAAACCCTCCAATAGCTTCCCACTGCATTTTGGAGTTAGAAATCTGTACCAGTTTTCTACCACTGCTGTGACAAATTACCACCATTCGGTGAGTTAAAACAATACACATGTAATCTCTTACAGTTCTGGAGATCAGAAGTTTATTGTTGTTTTGAAGATTTTATTTATTTATTTATTTATTTATTTATTTATTTATTTATTTGAGAGAGAGAGAGAGAGAGAGAGAGAGAGAGAGAGAATAAGTGGGAGGCAAGGGAGAGGGAAAAACAGACTCCGTGCTTAGCAGGGAGCCCAATGTGAGGCTCAATCAGGACCCTGGGATCATAACCTGAGCTGGAAGCAGACACCCAACCGAATGAGCCACCCAGGCACCCCAAGATCAGAAGTACTGAAATCAAAGGATTGGTGGGGTTGTGTTCTTTCTGGAGGCCTCGAGAAGAATCTGGTTTCCTTCAATTTTTTAGCTTCTCTGGGCTATCCACATTCTTTGGCTAGTGGTCCCTTCATCATTTCTCTGACTCTGAGCCTCCTGCCTTCCCTTTACAATGACTATTGTGATGATACCACGCACTGGGCAATCCAAGATAAATGCCCCATCTGAAGATTGTAATCACATCTGCCAAATCCATTTTGCCTTGGAAGGTAACATATTTACTTATTCTAAGAACAGGACACAGCCATTTTGAGGGCACTTTTATTCAGCCCACCACAAAACCAAAGCCAAAACCCAACACCAAGAACAGCTCCTCCTCACGGCCTCTCAGCCCTACAGGAGCCTGCCTTACCCAGCTCTCTCCTTCTGCCTCACATCTCCCTCTCCCCTCTGTTATTTTCTCCTTCTACACTGGTCTCAGACTGTCCCTTCAAATGTCACACTGGCTCTTACCTCAGGTCTTCACCCACTTCTCACCCCTACCCGGAGCATTCTTCTCCCACTCTTGAGAGCTCAAATGTCATCTAAGATCTCGTTGACTTACATTCTCCTTATAAACAAACAAATTCTGGGAGGAGATTCCTTGTCTATCTTGCTCACTGTACCATAGAACAGTGACTGACACATGTGGCAATCTAATATTTATTAAAGGAGGGTTGCTTAGGTGGCTTAGTCACTGGGTGTCTGCCTTCAACTCCAGTCATGATCCTGGTCCTGGGCTTGAGCCCCACAACTGGCTCCTTGTTCGAAGGGAAGCCTGCTTCTCCCTCTCCCAATCCCCCTGCTTGTGTTCCCTCTCTCACTGTGTCTCTCTCTAGCAAATAAATAAGTAAATAAATGAATAAAATCTTTTAAAAAATTTTTGTGAAAGGAATGAATCATATGACTTTGAAATGATAGTCATTTCCCCATAACATGCCTTCATAACCCATTTGGGCTTTATAATCCATATAGGTTTATACAAATGGTTTTTATTTTTATTTTTTTATTTTTTTTAAAGATTTTATTTATTTGACAGAGAGAAACACAGCAAGAGAGGGAACACAAGCAGAGGGACTGAGAGAGGGAGAAAGCAGGCCTCCCGCTGAGCAGGCGGCCGGATGTGGGACTCGATCCCAGGTCTCCAGGATCATGACCTGAGCTGAAAGCAGTCGCTTAACCAACTGAGCCACCCAGGCACCCCTACAAATGGTTTTTAAACTCATCAACATGGTCACCCTAGACCAGTTCTCAGGATAAGACTAAACAAGATGAAAGGTAATAAAAACAACTGTAAAGGCTACAAAATATTGGGGTAAAGGGAACAAGGCAGAGGTAGAGTGAAGGGACAGGTCTGAGAAAAACAGGAATGTTGTAATGTGTAAGGAAGACTCGGAGGGATTAATTATAGCTGACTCTTGACTCGGTATGACTCGCCATCTTGACACGGGCACCAAAAACTTGGTCTCCTGCACACTGGAGATTTTCAAGTAAAAACAGGAAAACAACTTCTTGGACACAGCTTGGTGACTGACACTGCAGCATTTATGAGGAGGATAATATGAACTAGACATTGTAGTAAGAGCTTTACATGAAATTTCTCACTCAACCCCCCAAACACCATTATGGAGAGGGCAGTGAGAAGACTTGTCACTTCACAAATAAGAGTAGAGTTCCAAGAAGTCCAGTAACTTGCTCGAGCCTACAAAGGGAGTACGTGTGAGTCAGGATTTATGACTCCAAAGCCAGCGCACCAGCCTTATTGATGCTCTACCACCCCGCTTGCCCTGGCGACACGGATGCAGCGGAGAGCTGCTCTGGAGAAGCCACGGGACTTCAGAGTCCGAGCAGCCCTGTGCTGCCTGGTGAAGCGTGGGACCCATGAGCTGGAAGATGATTTGTAGCTACAGAATATCAATGTGCTGGTTCGCTCCAAAGACACTACCACCTCCCAGTAATTGAGGCTTCACGTTTCCAAAATCATCTTCCTTCTTTGTTCTCTGTCTCCAGTGGGTCATCAAGTCCAGCCACCAATTCTTCTAATGTTTCTTTTTATTATTACTGTATTCCAAAATGAGAAACACATACTTATGGTAGACAGGCTAACGCCAGAAAAAGATACATACTACAAAGGGTGCTGCCCTGTTCCGAAGCCCCTGCCGGTCAGCGCACGCGCGCGCGCGCACACACTCACACACACACACACACACACACACACACACACACACACACACTCTCTCTCTCTCACACTATCCGTGTGGGAGCTGGTGGCCACATGGGCGGAGGGGGGTCAGCGCAGGTGAGGCTCAGTGCCAGGACACCAGCATAGAGGCCACAGCCACACTTCTGCGGGTCCTGACAGGACAGCGAAACAGGACCACGGGGACACATTTAGGGGGAAGGGTCAGTCAGATAGAGCCCGTGCTTGGATGTGGGATGAAAGAGAGTGAAGAGTTTGGGATGGCTCCAACAAGCCTGGTTTGGGTTCCTGGCTTGATCGTGGTTCTCTTGCACTGAAACAGGATCGTGAAGGGTAAGTCCGTGAGTTCAGGTTCAGGGGCCTTCACGGTATGTAGAAGACACAGCAGACAGCTGACAATGAGGGTCTCGAGTGCCAGAGACAGGTTAGGCTGCGGCCAGAGGGGGCTGTTGGAGGTGTGCACAGGATGAGTTCATTCAGGGAGAGGCAGGTGCCCGGGTGGAGTGAAAGCATCACTCAGTGGGCAGAGGGGCAGAGGAAGCACCATCTCGGGTGTCATCACCACTGCGGGGACAACAGTGGACTTGCCCTTTCTGATCTGCCAGAAACCTATTTTTATCTAGAGACACATTTTGGCACTCACTTGTTTTCAGCCCTGTTTTTCTCTTCTGTTATTTCATATGTGTATGTCCCGCTGTCTTGCAACATTTGTGTCCTTCCAAAAATTGAGATTTGGCAGGTTTCATACATAAGGGATGCAGCTTTTTTGCATTTCAGCCCCATTTTCTTAAATTAGGATCTGCAGGCACTTGCAGTCAGGCTGTGTTCAAGCAACATGACAAGTGGAGGACTGAAATGCACATGCACTGTCCACTTTGCTGTCTCGGGCTTCTGCCAGCACCGGGGAACGCTCCCGCCCGCCTGGAGCCCAATACAGACACGGACCGGCAGAGCTGTCGCAGGGGACCCGCGGACCTGTGAATGAGAAACACTGCCTATCATCTACCACGCGCCCCTGAGATGTTGTGGTTGTTATGCAACATTTGTTTCTTTTATTTTTATTGAAGTATAATTTATACACAAATGTTCAGATCTTAAATATACCTTGAATTCATTTTGACAAATGTGTTCACTTGTGTAATCCACACCCCTCACGAGGCAAAGAATGTCACCCAAACCCCAGAAACCTACCTGCCAGTTTGCATGAACCCCCACCTTGCCCCCAGAAGCAAACCGGAATGGACTTCTGTCATTCTAGCCTACTTTTCTGCTAAGTTAGTAACAATCAGGGTCAGCCATATCCAGCCCACAGCCTGTTTCCGGGTGACCCAGGAGCTAAGAATGGTTTTTACGTTTCCAAACAGTTAAAAGAAAAACTGAAAGAATAATAATACTTTGTGACATGCAAACATTTTCTGAAATTCCCATTTCAGTGCCCAGAATAAAGTTTTATTGGCACACAGTCACCTCCATTCATTTACATATTATCTACGGCTCCTTCTGCACCTACAGCCACAGAGCTGGAGAGCTGAGGAGACCACACGCCCACAAAACCTGAAGTACTTACTACCTGGCCCGATGCAGACAGACTAGGAAACTTGCCTCCATTTCCACCACACACCCAGATCCAAGCAGTGAAGCCAACGTGGAGAACTAGGTGTTGTGAGTGCTGTTTTAATTACATTCATGTGAGCCAAACACAAAAACCACACATGTTCATGGAAAGTCTAAATATTATCTCAGTACACATTGTGAAAGTGAGAGCCTCTCGGAGGCCCAGCTTATAATGAGAACACTCTAAGAAGTCAAGGAACACTAGATCAGAAGGGACAACTATAGCTTGTTATTGGCTTGTATTACCTTCATGGGAAAGCCAGCCCCACTAAGACAGGTGATTATTGAAACTGCAGTAGTGTAAACAGGGACAGGCCAGACTCAGAGGAAAGGTAGCGAGGGCGCTCATACGTCAGCTGTAAAAGGCAAGAGGAGGAGGAAATGGAGCCGGATCCTGAGAGTGGTGCTGCATTAAGTGTCCAATTCAAGCCAGCCTGGCTTCAAAAGCCCACGGCCGATCAGGCATAGAAGGCCGCAGAGTCCGGCAGGGGAGTGGGAGAGCCGGGCTGGCCTGGGCTGGCCACTGGGGAAGGGTGCGAGCCTGCCTCACCACCAGCCTGCGTCCTCTCCGAGAATGCGAAGTTTTTCCCTCTTGGCTAATACGGTGCAGCAACGCGGCTGGGAACACTGAAGGCATTCACGTGATGCAGAGATGTCCCTGAAGAACAGGGCTGCGGTCAACAATGCCAGCTCTAGAAGCCTGGTCCTTCAAGCTCTGCCCCACGACCGCAGCCTTCAGTAATGCAAATACCTCTCTTTTGCAGGAATGATTTCTCATCTAATTAAGAAGCGTTTCAACACAAGAGAAGGAAATGGGGAGTGGGGGTAGTGTCAGGTATGGCCGTCTGCAGTACCTTGGTGATACAAACCAGGAAACACAAGCAGGGATCAGATTGAGTTTCATGGGACCATGGTGGAAAAACGAAGTGTCATCTTCTCATAGCTTCCCTTTAAAATACTTCATTTATTTATTTTAAGTAATCTCTCCAGCTAGCATGGGGCTTGAACTCACAATCCTGAGATTCAGTCTCGTGCTCTACCAACTGAGCCAGCCAGGTGCCCCTCATGTCATCCCTTTAGTATATGCAATGCAAGTATTAAAAAATATGTCAAAAGTGTCAAATTATGAGCCAGCCGTGGATGTCCACATGTGTGCAATGATCTCCTGAAAGCTATGGGTCCTTTCTCCGCAGAAATACCTATGTGGACGCATGCCCCAAATCCGCGGGGCTCTCGGACTCCTGGAACAGGGCTAGGGATCCCAAGGCGAAAACCTTACCAGCCAGTAAGCATGCATCCGCAGAGACTGACTGTAGGAGAGACATTCTAAAATGACTGTGCTCTCACAGTCTGATTGCAGAGTTTGCCCTCGATGGAGTATGCACTGAGGGCACAGGGTTGATGGAGTGAAAAAGCCTTTGTAGGTTTTCAAATTGCAACTTAGCTTGTCTTTGGGCAACATCTGAAAGTATCTGACGTGAGGGTAAAGTGATACATTTCGGCATTCTAATACTGTGTGTGTGTGCGCGCACACACGTGCGCATGTGTGTGCTGTGTGTGTGTGTTTCTGTGCCTTCCCTCCCAGGAGACGAATCACCCATTCTCTCCGGGTGCCATTTCCTGGTCTAACAGACCAGGTGACCTCACCTGGGGAAGAGCCATCCCATAGGTCCCCCAGCAGCCTGCCCCAGGGGAGCACTGTTAACCTCTTCCCATCTACACCTACCCCATCAGGCTGAGGGCTCTAGCCCACACAGAAGCCTTTTTGGCTGCTCTGAGCATTCCCAATACCTTCTTATCACAGAGGACTGATCTGCTGCTTACGGCTAAACCTCCTTAAACCTATCCCGCTGTGATGCCTGAAGGGGATTACCGGCTGTCATGTAGCTTTTATCTTTCCACCTACCCAGCAGCAGATAGGAAAGCTCAAAATGTGACAGAAATAAGAACTAAGAGTAAAGGAATTCCCCAAGGGGTGAATATGTGTCTCTCTAAGGCATGGAGAGCATCCTACACAAAATGCAGAACATGAATCTCGGGCTTTCCTGAATTCTCCTGTCTTTTCTTGGCGGAAAGCACGAGACTGATGAATAAGTTGTCTGCCATCTGCTAGCACTGACCCACAGAGGAAATCAAATCGGAGTGGCAGGTGCACGGACAGGCCCGCACAGGGGCAAACATACACATGCCCCAACACACAAACACGCCCCAGACTCAGGGAGAAGGAGAAACAAAGGCCAGCACCCTTCCTGAGCTCTCTAAAGACAGACCCATCATTGTTTCTGAACGGGGTCTGGACAACACAGGAAGTCCTGAGGGTTCTCCTGAGGGAAGAGAACATTTTCATTCCACCACAGTGTCAGATCCTGGTGCTATTTCTATGCATGCATATTCACCAAGGCTAGCAAATAATCATGCTGTCCTGAGGCAGCCAAAGTCATTTCGCTGACCAGCACTCTAGTTTATTCTCCCAGATCTGATACCTATTCCAGTAACCCTTGAGATCAATAGAATCAGCAGCAGAGTAAGACAAAACATTTTTTAAAAAAGATTTTTATTTATTTGACAGAGGGAAACACAGCCAGAGAGGGAACACAAGCAGGGGGAGTGAGACAGGGAGAAGCAGGCTTCCCGCCGAACACGGAGCCCGATTGGGGCTCAATCCCGGGTCTCTGGGATCATGACCTGAGGCGAAGGCAGTCGCTTAACCAACTGAGCCACCCAGGCGCCCCAAGACAAAACATTTTTTTTTTTAAAGATTTTATTTATTTGACAGAGAGAAACACAGCCAGAGAGGGAACACAAGCAGGGGGAGTGAGAGAGGGAGAAGCAGGCTTCCCGCCGAGCAGGAAGCCCAATGTGGGACTCGATCCCCGGTCTCCGGGATCATGACCTGAGCCGAAGGCAGTTGCTTAACCTACTGAGCCACCCAGGCACCTGACAAAACTTTTTTTTAAGGGAGCTCTACACCCAACGTGGGGCCTGAACTCACAACCCCAAGGTTAAGAGTTGCCCGTTCCACTGACTGAGCCAGCCAGGTGCCCCAACAAAACATCTTTTTATCGTGCAAAGCCAAGTGGCCCACATCACCCCAAATAACTTCTTAAAACATGTACTGTCTAAAATCTTTCGATGGATTCCCATTCCCCAAGGATAAATTCTCAGTTCCCCAAGTTGGCGTCTAGGTAGGGGGGACTATATACTTTAATGGTCAAAACAGGGATGTTTTCAGAGAGAGCGACAGTGCTATTCCACCAGACAAAGGACCTCGTGCCCTTGGGGAATCTAGTCTTGCTCTGCAGTCCACCTTCTTCTCCCTCACCCCCAGTTTGCTGGCTCTCTCCTCCAGCCACACTGGCTTCTCTCTGTTTTTTGAAAGGGCAGGCCTTCTCTAGCCTTCTGCCCCTGCCTGCACTTTCCTCTACCTGTCCCATGTACCCACAGCCTTCACCAGGCTTCCTCCTCCTCATTTCTTCTCTGGGTCTGTCTCCAGGTAATGGAGGCAGGGAGGCCCCCTTGACCCCAGAGACAGAGCTGGCTCCTTTTAATGGGCTCCATAGCATCCAGAACACCCCTCAGCACACCAGCAATCCATTTATTGAGTGGTGACTGCTGCTTCTAGAACACATTGGGGGGGGGGGCTCTGGGCCGCGACAAGGCAGGCTCCCCTCGCCGCTGAGGCCGCGGTCCCTGGTACCACGCCTGGCGAGAGGAGGTGCTGGGCTCTTCCAGTCTCACTTCAGGCGTGCCCTTGGAGACGCTTTTCTTCACCCCACAACACGTCCCCACCCTACAGAGTTCAGGGCTATCCTGCGTGCTCCCTGGATCCCCGGCCGCCTCTGATCTAGCTCCTGACCAGTGGCTGACTTTAGCCAGTCCCTGCTCTGGAAGTTCCTTTGGGGCAGAGACTGTAATCCATTCATCCAGGCAAGGGCTGGGCCAAGAGGACGATGCTGGTGAACATTAACATCGGGGCCCAGCCCCTCATTTAAAACCTTGGGCCCAGATGCAGTTCAGCATTCAGAACATCTCATTTGAAAACGGTAATATTATATAATATTGCCAGCAGCGCTGGGGTAGCGCCCCATAATCTGTCACACTATTTCTGCAGCAAAATGTGTGAATATTCACACCAAGGGGCTAAATAAAACCTCAAAATGTCCTCACATCCCTTCAGGTCAGGCTCTGCAAGCCACTCAGCTCTGATTAGGGCAGAATTTTCAGCCAAAGTTAAGAAGAAGAAATGTTGGATGTTAAGAGCTTTTGGATTTTTAGACTGTGAGAAGGGACTGTAACAGCTGACACATTTCATTAATATTCATTTGCCAGGCACTGTTCCAAGTTTATACACAGTCACATGTGATGTAACATATTTTCTATACGTACCACATTCATACAGATTGTGTATAATACACACAGGATGTGTATATGAAATCTCATCTAATCCTCAAAACAATCCTCTAATCCTGTATCATTTTACTCATTTTTCAGACAAGGAAACTGACGCATATAGAGTATAGGGAACATACACAGGGTAAGCAGACCACAAAACCGGACACATGATCCACAGCTGACGCCCAGTGAGCACTGAACGAATGAATGAATAAATGAAATGCGGGGGGGGGGAGGTAGGCGTGTCATACGCAGAGAGGTGGGAAAACTGCTGAAGTCATCTTGTCAGTTCCTGTGGGTCTGCCCTAAACCCCTTTCCTAGGCATTGCTCCTATGCCAACTTAAATGTTCACAAAAGCAGCACCGGGATGTAGCCCACCCTCCTGATCCAAGGCAGGGCAATCAGAACAATGCCCTGGGACATGGGAAGTGGAATTGCAAAGTCATTCTCTCTCCAGGTCTGTGGATTAGAAAACAAGCACGTTTCAGAGGAACACAGGGAACAACCATACGCAGTCTAAATATCCAAATATGGCCTGACATAGTCTAGTGTGTAAGTTTTCTTTTTCTTTTTTTAGAGATTTATTTATTTTGAGAGCGAGGGGAAGAGTGCATGCCCATGAGCGGGGGAGGGGCAGAGGGAGCCAGAGAGAGAGAAACAAAAGCAGAGTTCCCCCTGAGCGCTGAGCTCAGAGCATAGTGATGCAGGGCTCCATCCCAGGACCCTGAAATCATGACCTGAACCGAAATCAAGAGTCAGATGGATGCTTAACTGATTGAGACACCCAGGAGACCCTTCTATTTTTTCCTTTAAAATGGAACATATTTGGGCACTTGGGTGGCTCAGTCGGTTAAGCATCAATCTGATTCTTGATTTTGGTTCAGGTCATGATCTCAGGGTCATGAGATGGAACCCCACTGTTGGGCTCTGTACTGGGTGTGGAGCTTGCTTAAGACCCTTTCTCTCCATCTCTCTTTGCCCCTTCTCCTACCCACGTGCACTCTCCCTCTCAAAACATAATTAAAAATTAAAAAATAAAACACTGGTTGGCACACAGCAACTAGCAGGCTGGCTGGGATTGCCTCTGCTCCTCATATCCAACCGATTATTGTCAGGAGTCACTTGATAATTCAACTCTTCAACCAGTGTTTACTGGGTACCTACAATGAGCCAAGCACTCCACCAAGCGGGTGATAAACAAGAAGATATGGCCAAGGGCAGGTTGCCTCAAGTAGGGCCATTCTTCACATGAAGGTTATTCTGAGCTGAAGGCTACTTTTCAGCCTATGGGATCAAGAAAACTTGTGTCCCTCCCTTAACTACACAGAAGAATCTAAATTAGGCCCAGACTAAGGGTCATTAGTAGAGACCAATTTCATCCAAGGGACCCATCTGTATGGCAGGGCAAACATCTAATGACTAAACATCTACTCTCCATATTGTCCCGCGAAGTGCATTCCTGTCTACTCAGGTCCCAGACCCCTAAACTCTCCCGTCCCTTAGTTCAGGATAACGCATACACCTCATTTTGCCTGTCTTTGGAATTCCCATGTTTGTGTATATTTCCCATCTGTACACTATTAAATTTTATTTTCTCCTGTTACTCTGATAACAGTTTGATTCTTAGTCCAGCTAGAAGGCCCTTGAAGAGGACAGGACTTCCTGCTCCCCGACACTGTCCAATCAGGTCATATGGTCATGTGAGAAGTAAAATAACAACAGTGTCAGTGTCGTGGCTCAGGAAATACATGAACAGAGAGAACACACAACAGTAGGTTTCAGTCATTTGGCAATTGGAACTGAAGTGTAACAAAAATTATTTATACTATTTATGAGCTGTTCAAGTTTAATTCCAACAAATTTATATATCACAACCAAAAGACTGCAGAATTACTGCTATAAGCAGTAAAGATATGAATGAAGCCTCCATGCACACACGGAGTACACAGCATCCAGACTCACTATTATTATCAACAGAAGATTAACATTTGCATATATATTATGAATCTCTGATTAAGTAGCTCAATAGTAGAAAAACTAATAGAATTTGGGAGTGCAGTATCCAGAAAACACTTAGTCCAACCAATGCTCTTACCTATTTTTTTTTTTAAACCTGAACCTGGCCTTGGTCCTACCTTTTTTTTGCCCATTGAAAGCCAGTGTTCTCCAATGTAAAACTGCATTCTGCAGAAAGTACTTCACAAAAGTAGTAGAACACACATGAATTTCAAGAGAAGAAAGAACAATGCTAAAGGAATTTCAACAATAGTAAGTATGATGTGTTAACTATGGTAATAGAAATACAATTGATACAGGGATCCTGGGTGGCTCAGTTGGTTAGGTGACTACCTTCCGCTCAGGTCATGATTGAGCCCTGCATCGGGTCCCTGCTTGGTGGGAAGCCTGCTTCTCCCTCTCTCACTCCCCCTACTTGTGTTCCCTCTCTAGCTATGTTTCTTTCTGTCAAATAAAATCCTAAAAAAAAAAAAAAAAAGAAATACAATTAATGCTATGTATGCCAGCCCCTGTTAGGAGTGAATACACTAATCCTCACTCCTTTTTGCCTTGTTAACATAATCCCAATTCTGTTCGGTACTTTAACATACCCTGCTAAATATATTCTTTCCCAGCCACCCTTGAAGTCCTAGATGGCCATGTATTGTGGTTCTGGTGAGTAAGATCTAAGGAAAATCTGTTTCTGATTCCTAATAAAAGGAGACCAAATGAGCAAAAGGAATCTCTTTCCAACCTTGAATGTGGACCTGATGGTTGGAACTGCAGCCACCATGTTGTCACCATGAGGATGGAAGCTGCCTACCCCTACAATCCACACTGTGTGAAAAAAAAATGTACATTCCTATTTGCTTAAATCACTGTTAATTTTTTGTTATCTGCAACCAAATATATTCCTAATAGAATAGTCCAAGATAAGAGATTGTACATGAAAGTTTGAACCTTGGGCAACTGTGGCCATGAAGACAGAGAATTCTCCATAACTAATGTCTCAGAATGGATAGTAGGAAATAAGTAATCTGGTGTGGAGAAGCATAATATACTGATCTTCCTGAGATAGCAAATGAGGACTGTGGCACAGGCTACTGGTTGTTTTCTCAGCATATGTTCCCCTTCTTCTCTCTCACATGTCCTCTCCCTGCCCCAGACCAAGTTCCGTTTCAGCCACCTACACAAAGCCTACAAGATACAGGCAAGTTAGTCATTCAGGGCTGGTGCTTTGCCAACTGTCAGATAGATAAGCATCTTCCAACCTCCACCTTAGATGCCAGAAATTTTGATATGAAATACAGATTTAATGTGGTTTACCTTAAGGCATGTCCAACTACTTTGTCAGAACCTTCAGGTCTTTTTCGGTTTGGGGTAGAAGCAGGTTTCTAGATACCTAGTATATCTAGTACAGTGTTATTACTTAATTCTTCTATTCAATGGCAGTTTTTTAAATAGACACCCCTTCTGTAATTGAAGAGTAGTCTATAGGGGCACCTGGATGGTATAGTCAGTTGAGCACCCAATTCTTGGTTTCAGTTCAGGTCATGATCTTGGGGTCCTGGGATCGGGCCCCGTGTCAGGCTCCCTACTCAGGGAGGAGTCTGCTTCTCCCTCTCCCTCTCCCTCTCACCCCCCACCCCCCACCCCCTGCTTGTGAGTTTTCTCTATCTCTTGTTCTCTCAAATAATTAAAATCTTTAAAAAATTTTAAAAAATTTTTTGCACTATGGGGAAGCAAATTGCAAGCTAGCATAAAGAAGCCAGTTACAAGATAATAAGAAATTATGCAGGCCTGGATTAAGGCCATGACAGTGGACGGATGAGAGAGGTACTTAGGAGGCAAAATGGAAAGGATCTGGTGCCAGCCTGGATTTATGCAGAATGGAACGGGAAGACGTCAAGGTGACTCCTGGATCTGACAATGAGGTGGCTGGTCATCCCAAGCACAGAGACAGAATGCAGGAGGGTCAGGTGAATGGGGGTGTCATGGAGAGGGGACAGGAAGATGGTACACGAAGGCTTTTTCTGTACTTTGGGACATGTCACGGGGATGACCACTGGACACGAGAATATATGGGCCAGGCGCTCAGGTCTGAGTGGTCTCTGTCAGTGCAAATAGATCCCAAGTAAAGTCATGGGACTTACTGAGATCACCTACAAAAAGTGAACAAGAGATGCGTAAGTGGAATCACAGAGAACACTAGGAATACCAGAAATGGATGAAAGAAGCAGCAACCACAAAGAAGAAAATAAGGAAATGGCCAGAGAAGCAGGAAGAAACCCACCGAGGCGGTGGGGCCGGGAGCAGGGTGGGAAGCCCAGGGAGGAAGCTGGAAGGACTGAGGTGTGTGCGGTGTTTCGCGTCACTGCAAGCTCAGTTCACGCTCAGCCCCCAGGCTCCTTCCCCAGCACGCATGGGCTGTGGCCCACCCCAGGTGATAAAGTGATCCCGCTCCCTCAACCACAGTTCAGCATAGATACCACCCCTCGGGAGCTTGGAGCGCTGTCTGCCATGCGGCCTGGGGAGCAGGCAGAGAAGAGGAAGCAGGAATAGAGCAGGGAACCACCCTGGGCTGGGAAGACATCCTACTCTGATAAATGACTTTCATGCTAAGGCCGGCTCCAGTTGGTTTCTCTTACTTGGAACTATAAAAATCCCAATATATATCCAACAAGAGAGGCAGGAATATAAACGGCTGCATTACCTGACAGAAATGAAATATGTGCTAAATGGAGACACCAGGAGGGGGCTGTGGGAGTTCAGGAGGAGGAGTGATTAATTTTGGCTTGGTTGAAGGAACGCTTCCAGAAGGGAGGTGGCGTCTGGGCTGGCACTTGAAGAATCAGGATTTCGGGGGGAAAGAAGGGAAAGAGTGCACTCTAGCTGAAGGATGAGCGCCAGCAAATGTGTGAAGCCTGCAAGAAAACGGAGCTGGAAGGCAAATGTGGCCGCCGCCCGTCTCTGGTCCGGTTAATTCTGGCACTAGCACATCCCCCAGGACCCTGAGAAACCTTCCCACCCTCCCCCAGGGTCAGCTCAGACACACAGGGTGGCAGATCGCCCGCCTGGCCGAAAGCTCTCAGCAGAAGGGATGAGGGGAAGGGACAAGAGCAGAGAAAGAATGGGTTTTGTTTTGCAGAACCGACAGTACCAGAAAAGGAGAGGTGCAGGGGTATCTGGGTGGCTCAGTCAGTTAAGCACCCGACTCTCGGTTCCAGCTTGGGTTGTGCTCTCAGGGTTTTGAGATTGAGCCCCAAGCCCCCCAGGTCGGCTCAGCGTGGTGTCTCCCTCTGACCTCGCACCCCACACCCACCATCATGCACATGCACACACACACACACGTACTAAAAAAATAATTAAATCGTAAAAAAAGAAAAGGAGAGGCCTATCTAGGTGTTTCACCTGAAAGCCCCCCAGGAAAGCCGGTTTCAGCCGGATGGGGGCTGAGGACCTGCAGAAGCCCCACCTCCAGAGTTGTCCTGAGTGACCTTTCATTCACTACCATCTCCTATGAGTGGAGTCTCCCATTTTCTGACCGTAGGAGGTACAAACGAGCATGTTTACTGAACTGTCTGGACAAGCTCCCTGCCAGGCCCCTAATCCATGGAATAAAAGCTTCCTGCATTAACCCCAGGGAGAGACAGTGCTTTGACAACTATCTCCCTGTCTCCTTATCTGTAACAAGTAATGAAAAGTTCTTTGCTTTCAACAGTTCTTTGGGTTGTGTTCAACTTCACGCACCCCAGGCAGTGAGCCCCTGGAGTTTGGTGACAACAGCACGAGGCTAGCCCGTCACAGCCCCGGCCCCTGGGTAGGGCAATGCTGGCAGGCTCCGATTGTGTGCATCCTCGCCAGACAGGGGGCACCCACCCATTGATCATTCTGTCTCCTGCGCCCAGCACAGAGCCTGGCATGAGTGAGGGCTCGGTGCACTTGGTAATCTCAAGCTACCTCTACTCAACCAGCGCCTTTGCAGGGGTCTGTGTAACACTGACAAGGGAGCACTCATAAGGTTGGCTTCTGAAGACTCTCAGATGTAGGAACATTAAAACAACTTGTTTTCTAAAAATGTGGTCAGGGCACCTGCATGGCTCAGTCCGTTAAGTGTCTGCCTGCAGCTCAGGTCATGATCCCAGAGTCCTGGGATCGAGCCCCACATTGGGCTCCCTGCTCAGTGTGGAGCCTGCTTCTCCCTCTCCCTTCCTCCCCTCACCCTGCTTTTGCTCTCTAATAAATAAATAAGATCTTAAATAAATAAGTAAAACAAAACTGTGGTGAACTAAACATACAACTTACCCTTTGGACTCTTGAAGCCTACAGTTCGGTGTCGGTAAGCGTGCTCGGTGTTCTGCACGGATCACCACCCATCTCCAGAACTTCATCTTCTCAAACTGAAACTCTGTACCTGCCACACACCGACTCCCCCCGCCCCTGGCAGCCACCACGCTGCCTTCTGCCTCTGTGCATTTTATAACCCTAAGGTACTTCAGTAAGTGGAATCATACAGTATTTGACCTTTTGAAAACAACTGCCGTTTAAATTTGCTTTCGACTGTCAACATTTACCGAGGGCTCTCACTTCCGCCCCGTGATGTAGGCAGGGCAAGGGCCACGGGTCGGGTGGAGGCTGAGAAGCTGAGGGCCAAGAAGCTGAAATGATCGGTGACCATCAACATCCCACACCGCAGGAGGTGCCAGTCACGGCTGAGCCCACGCACCCTGGAGAGCACTTCAGAATCAGAACTGTTGAAGGACCATTCCGTCAACCCCCACTCCACCGGAGCCGGCCTTCTGCCTGAGGACAGATGGTTGGGGCACCTCAGTATGGATTAGCAATCAGAGCAGGAGATAACCGATGGCTTGAGTGGAGCCACACAAAGGTTTAACCTTAGGCCTGGGTGTGTCCCTCTCCGGCTGGGTGCCCTCTGCTCTTCAGGGGGCAGCTCTGAGAAGTCAAAGCCATTGCCAGCATGAATTATTCATCTGCATCCTTTTTTGGAGTCTACCAGAGTCGGCCTCACAATGGTCACGGCAGAAAAGTTCTCATTGATCAGTCCTCCTCCTGCCTGAGGATCTAGCTCCTGGGCCAGCTCCCTTGCTCCAGATTATCAGGAGAAAGGTCTTGCTTTCCACACTCCGACCAAATGGTTTGCTCGACTTTGGTTTTCCGCATAATCATGTTCAACACTAAGAACCGATTTGCAAACTGCCAAGAGACTTGGGTTTCTTCAGGGCTGGTTGTCTGCTGGAATTAGAAATGTTTCAAACTGTGCATTATCTTCTATATCAATGTGAAAAGCTTTTAGTGAATCTGAAAGAAAATGAGTTGCATCTATTTTGTTCTCATCAATACCTAAAAAAATAATTGATCAGGGGTGTGTGTGTGTACACATAGAGGATCTAACGTTAGAAGGTGGAGATATTAAACACAGGTTTAGGGGCACCTAGGAGGCTCAGCTGGTTAGATCTCAGACTCTGCTTCCACTCAGGTTGTATCTCATGGTCACGATCTCAGGGTCGCAGGGTCACGATCTCAGGGTCGCAGGGTCGCAGGGTCATGAGATGGAGCCCCCTATATTGGGCTCCAGGCTCAGTAGTGAGCCTGCTTGACCTTCTCTCTCCCCGTCTCCCTCTGCCTCCTTCTGTCCCTCCCCCTACACATGTAAGAACACTCACTCTCTCAAATAAATAAGTAAAATCTTAAAAAAAAAAAAAAAACCCATACCCAACAATGCTTGTTTAAACATGTTCAAACTTTCCCTTTACCTCTAAAGGTAGCTGTAGGACAGAATCACAAGCTAATCAGTTGGACCCTGGGTGGCTCACAGCTGTGCAGAAGTCCCAAGATTATATCTCAGAATTTAAGATTAATCTCCCTTTGGGCTGGTTTGGGCTGTCTCACCTTAAGACTCTGTAAGTGAACAGGCTCCACGCGGGGTCAGGTATGAGGAGGAACCAAGGAGACTAAAGAAGCAGAAGGATGCTAGGAGGTGGAGCAGGACAACCTCGATTCGCAACCTGCAGCCTGCACTTATTACTCGTCCCTAATCTGAGGCTCAGTTTCCTCATCTGAGAACAGGGCTCATAACTTTCTCAGAGACAGTACAGAGGTTAAATGAGAGTTGGGAAAAATACTCTAAGGCCCTCAGCCAGGGTCAGCTGTAATAACAACTGTTATTGTTTACTGACAACTCCTAGGGCTTCAGTTAATTTAGAGAATGTAGGCAGGTTTCTTCCACCTTATTAATATATTAAAAGTTTAAAATCCCACATTGCTTGAGTACCAAGTGTCTAATTTTCCAAATGCTGCTTTGAGTCCATCATGCTCTGTCTGCCTGCTAGCCCCTCTTCAAGGGAAGAGACGAGAAGGAAGAAGACAGGGAGCTAATATATATTAATCAAACACTTGCGGCCAGAAACTATTCCAAATGTTGGGTGTACAAAGACAATAAGCAGGAACAATGCATTCTCCCCCTTCTGTATTTGAGGACTGATGGACTGGTAACAGGCGGGGTCTCAGAAGCTCGTGGTGAATGGCCAGCTCTCGGCCTCCTCTGGTTGCTGCCAACAGCACACCCTGAAAAGCCAGGCAGCACCATTCCTAGATGAGCAAACTGAGGCCAGACAGATTAAGAGGAAGCACTTCTCCCAAGGTCACAGATAGCAAGAGTCCGGGCCCTTCCAGGAGACTACAGGCTAATGAAGCGCAAAGCATGTAACAAGGACAGATTTATGGGCTGAGTGCAATGGCAGAGATGTGTGCAGGGAGTTAGGGACCCTAGAGAGGGGCTTAAATCCAACCTGTGCAGGCTAGGGAAAGCGTTCTGGAAAGAACAATGTTTTGTTTTTAAGGTTATTATTAACATACAACAAAATGCATAGATATTAAATATTCAGTTTAGGAAATTTTGACAGTTGCATGAATTTGTGTAGTCTCTATCAAAAACAAGTCTCAGAACATTTCTGTGGCTCCAGAATGATGAGGAAGCAGAAGGCAAGCTGAGGGCAAAGCACAAGTTGACATCTCACAACCCCCTCCCCGCTCCTCCCTCCCCAGGTGGACTACATGTGATATTCCTCAGGCACTCCTGGCTGCCCTAGAGCAAAGGGAAGGAAAGAACAAATGGTTCACAAAGGACAGCAGTCTCCATCAGTCTGCAAGGCTCTTCATGATTAACAAGGAAAAAAAGCAATCTCCAGAAACTTATGAACTCAATTTCCTAGAGCCCTAACTGTCCCCTCCATAGGACAGAAAATCTTAGGTAATCAGCCAGCGCACAACCTCACAACCGCAGTGCAGCTCTTTCTGCCCACAGGTGCTGTCCCTGTGCTTTAATAAGATCACCTTTTTCCACCAAAGACGTCTCAAGAATTCTTTCTTGGCCATCCACTCCAAACCCCAATACTCCACTCCAGGTCAAGAATGTTCCCTCAAGCCTCTTCCCAGTCCCCCCAAGCTTCTGACTTCTTTTACCACAGATTAGTTTTATGCATTCCTAGACTTCATAAAAACACATCATCATGATGGCTTTTGTTCTGACTTCTTTCCCTGAGCTGAGTCTTCAACACTGAAAGGAATGTTAGAGGAGCAAAGGGGCAGTAAAGCATGGAGACAAGAAGCAGCCTGGTGATAAGAAGTGATGGGGCTGGGATGGAGGGCAAGGGGAGAGTGCCCGTCACAGAGGGCCCAGGACCCGGGTTTCGATCGAAGAGGCTAGGACTATATTTCATAAAGCAAAAGGGAGCTAATAAAGCCTGAAGCAGCTCCTGAGCACCTATAACACACCTACTTTGCACCTGTTATAACATTTCAAATTCAGAATCTCAGGAGGTAGATAATAATCCCCCATTGTATAGGCAATCAATCTGAGGCTGGGAGAGATGTAAAACCTCTAAGCGACAAGCCAGGATTCACACCCTGCCTGGTGGCAAATACCTTGCTGGTTCTACTGGTAGAAAGCTCCTTTGCAAGGAAAGGGAGGGAAACCAGTTTAAACCATTAAGAGCTCCAGGACAAAGGCAATGAAGAGTGCACCCCCCCCCACCCCACCCCAGGAAGGTTTAAAGGTTACTCTGCAGATGGCAATGGGCACTGGGAAGTATGTGAAGGCCTCAAGGAAGAGAAAAGCCTGGAACTCTGGCAAATCCAGGGAGATCAGGATGCAGACACTTCCTGGCATGCCCACTTCTCTTCTTCAGGGCGCTATTCACTGCTCATTGAACAACTTCAGAGTGAGGGGGGATAGCTTGCCCAGGCGGGACAAATTCAAAGAGATGCCCCATCTCTCACTTGTCTGGATTCTGTCAGCAATCTGTTTGAGACCTAGGTGTATGCTTCTGCTGGTTTAAACCACTCTCCGTGACAAAGTACACCCCGCAGCCCTGGCAGGAAAAAAAAAATCCCCAGGACATTAAAAATTCTTTCAAATCCATATTTACTAAATTTTTAAAACCAGTTTATCTTCTTATCCCTTGTGTCTCATTTCTTCCTGTGATTCCTTTTACAATGAACCTAGGGCAACACTGAGAGTCCTCTTCCAGAAAATGTCCTCAGAATGACCCTTCCCTTAACTAGCTTAAAATCTGTTCCAAAATGTGATAAAAAGTAACAGGGACCCTCCCCCCACCAGAGGTTGGTGATATTTTTAAAAATTAGGAAAAAAATAAATCCACCTATATCACACAATTCAAAGACATTCAGTAGACTGACTAAACATTAGAAATCCTAAGAATTCTAGAGAAAAGCAGTCTGATAACATGGTATGTAAAGAAAAAGAGCTGAAGACAGTTTGGAACATATAAAAACCTGTTAAGTTTCTTTAACTTTATTTAAGCATACCTTTTTTTTTTTTTTTCTCTGTTAAGAGACAGAGTGGTAGGGGTCAGAGGGAGAAGGAGAGACTCTTAAGCACAAGCACAGGGACTTGATCCTGTGAGCCCGAGATCATAACCTGAGCTGAAGCCAAGAGTCAGATGCTTAACTGACTGAACCACCCAGGCGCCCCATAATACCTCTTTTCCAGGAAAAATATTTAACATCCTGCAACCCTCAGACATGCTTTAGGAAAGGCTATAATGATTTTCCTTTGTCTGGAAAGCTTCCCCTTTTTCCTTCTGCATACCTCTTCTTAGGACCCATTTCCTTTTACCTCTGCTTGGAAGGATCACCTTACGGAAATCTCTCTTGGAACACATTCTCCCCACAGGGCCGGGGTCCTGCGCTCTGCCCCTGTTCCCAGGCCTACCTGCATCAAAGCGGGGGTCTCCCTGTGTTGTGACTACTTATTTGCTTGTCAGCTTCCCCAGCCTATGTAAACCTCTTCAAGTCAAGGAGCACGTCTAGGTCACCATTATATCCCTAGTGCCTGACAGCATCTGACAATAAATATTGGTTCAGTACCGATCACCAAGTGACTGACCATGACCCTGCAGTGAGCACTTCCCACCTGAAGGTGGAAAGCCGCTCACCTGCAAGGGATGACCAAACACAATACAGAGGGAAGAACAGGAAGCTAGGGTGTGACTGCTTACGAGGTTTTATTTGTTTATTTACTTATTAAGATTAGTTTATGAGAGAGAATGCCACACACGCGCGCACTCTCTCTCTCTCTCTCTCTCTCTCTCTCTCTCTCTCTCACAGGGAAGGGGCAGAGGGCAAGGGGGAGAGAATCCCCCCCTGCTTAGCGGGAGTCTGGGGCAGGGCTCTGTCTCCTGACCCTGAGATCATGACCTGAGATAAAATCAAGAGTCAGGCGCTCAACCGCTGGAGTCACCCAGGCACCCAAGGTTAGGAGATGTGAAAAGTCCATGCTCATTTGGAGAGGGTCCAGAACTAAAACAATGATTCTTTTTTTCTTTCTCTTTTTAGTGCAAATCCCTGTCCAGGCCACACGTGAGGCCTGGCCCTGCTCTACCTTTAGCTGGCTAGAGGCCTGGGACAAGCCCCTCAGCGCTCCCCTGAGATGCACGTCACACCTAACCACACGGGCCAGAGCTTCAGGGCTTTTCAGGGGAGTGAGAGTTAGAGGGGGAGTCAAATTAACTCTATTGCAGAAAACTTGGAAAATGTAAAACAAGAAACTAAACCACCCAGAAGTAAAACTTGAGTATTTCTAGTTTTTAAAAATTCATAGGTCATCTGTTTTATTTTATATACTTTAATGGGACTCTAACAGGACTCTAAATGTTCTGCCAACTACATTTGTCACTCAATATTGTGTAGACATCATGGGTGGGAGACCCAATACTCATATCCAAACCTCACCTTCCTGCCTATATGTGACAGTTTTGAAAAATTAAATATTCACTTTATTAACAACTCCTGTAACCAGAGGTGTCCACGGGATATGGTTTGGGCCAAAAAGATGAAAGTGACATGAGCCAGGAGAATGCAGAAAAGTTTTTGCTTTCCTGATAAAAGGCAGAGAGAGCAGCTGCTGCTTCTCTGTTCTAGAGTTAGACTCAATGCCTGAAGCTGCAGCAGCCCTCTTGTGACCATGAGGTATCTGTCAAGCATTAGCAAGTTCACGGATACTACAGAGATGTAGACCTGATGTTGCTTAACCACTGAATCAATGCCAGCACTAGCCAAATTCCATAAATCCCTACTTAACTCAGCCACTGCAAATATTTTTTTTAAGTAAGCCACTGCAAATATTTTTTTTAAGTAATGCGTACATATCTGGTACTTTCTTAGAATAAACTCCTAGAGATGGAATTTCCTGGTCAAAGGCATATGCACTTTTATTTTATTTATAATTTTTTTAAAAAGATTTTATGAGAGAGAGAGAGCGCGCGAGCGAGCGAGCGCACGCACACACACAAGAAACGGGAGGGGCAGAGGGAGAGGAAGAAGCAGGCTTCCTGCTGGGCAGGGAGCAAGACATGGGACTTGATCCCAGGACCCTGAGATCATGACCTGAGCCGAAGGCAGATGCTTAACAGGCTGAGCCACCCCAGCGCCCCAAGGCATGTAAGGTGGGTTTTTATTATTATTATTATTATTATTATTATTATTATTATTATTATTATTAACATACTATGGATTATTTGTTTCAGGGGTACAGGTCTGTGATTCATCAGCCTTACACAATTCACAGCGCTGACCATAGCAGCTCCCAATGTTTAAGGCATGTAAGCTTTTAAATTTCACACCGATGTGTGCTTCAACCAGCAGTATGTGAGTATCTCTATTTTCTACTCAATCTGGGGAATGGTCCTCTTAAAATTAAAATCAGGTTCCCCTCCCAATGCACCTCATTATTATAAAATGTCTAAGGTTCCTTTTACAACTAACATTTCTGATTCAACTTGTGAAAATGGAGAGATATGAATGTGAGTTTCTAAGGACTGACAGATGATTTCTGACTTGCATTTTATGTACAAATACAAAGCAATGCCAACACTTCCGAAGGTGAGTTACACCTCTAGTCCACCCAGATCCTCCCATGACTGCAAGCCCGGTCCCCCTTAGGAGCATAGGGCTCCCCAACAAAAGTCAATGGGGAATATCCATTGGGGTTCAGGGATTACCCCCAAAAACAAAAGGTGGAAAATGGAACCCAGACAGATAAACTGACCTATGGGAGGAAACACCTTTTAAAGAGAATAAGGAGAAAAGAAAAGAAGAAAAGGAAGCTACCAAAGACGGAGCCCTTGCCTCACCTTCGGGGAATGGGTACTCTTCCCTGCCCCTCCCCCCCCCATGTTGAGGCTGCCTTCCCTTCTCTGCATCCCCTCTGTTGGGAAAGCCATTCCCTCAGATATTGGTAGCTGGTTCTTTCTTGTCATTCGTGACTCAGCTCAAACAGTACCTCCTGGGAGGGGTCCTCTCTAATCACCCACCCTAAAGTAGCTCTGGTGTCTTCCCCAACCTTCCTGGATCCTCTGTAAGGGTCTTCAGGGCTTAATCACCACCAGAAATGGCTGAGCTCATTTACACGTTAATCAGGCTCCCCACAGTGGAATGTATCCTCAAGTTGAGCATAAACTTCACAGCTCATCCTAAGCTTCTATAATAATGCTCAGTCTGTATTTGCTGAATGAATGAATGAATGAATGAATAGTTTCCTAACCTCTCACCCAACAATCAGAGACCACGGTGGAAAGTAGGGGATGAAGTGACTTCTCTAGGGACCCAGTAAGTCTCCAGTTCTCGAAATAACCCCAGAGCTGAGGGAAGCCTACTGTCCATGGACAGCTGCCCCCTCTGGGCATCTCTGCACCCCCCCCCCCAGCTTATCAGCAACTCTTCCACTGAACTCTGGGGGCCACAGAGGGCATAGCATCTAGGGTTGGCTGTCCCCAAAGGTTTCAGAGGGCATACTGTCATGTAGGGGTTTTTACATTTCCAGTCAATAGTTTCTTATCAGTCTTTTAAATGTTATTTAAGACTTTCTTGTGAAAATTTTCAAATTAACAAGGTAAAAGGAATAGTATAAAAACCTCATGCATCCGTCACCCTTATTTCATATCCTCCCACACACTGGATGTGTATTTAAAGCAAATACCATGTGTCCTATCTTAAAGACAATTTTGAGGTGGCCCTATGTCTTGAGGACGCTTTCAGGAGGAACAGAACCTAAGAAATGCCCAGGACGTGGATAAAGAACGCCAACAGAGAGAGGTTGCTGGCTGAGGCCCCCATCTAATAGCTGTAGGCTGCCTTCTTATCAACCTGCTTAAAAGGGCAAGTTTCTACCTAAATGCTTAAAAACACATTCAGAGGGAGCAAAGCCTTTGATCCCTGTGACAACTCAGAAGCAGCCAGGCCATGTTCCAAAAGCCCGAGACTCCAGTTACAAGCCAGGGTAAGTGGGCATTTCCGTCTGTACACAGTTGTTCTGGCC
>PITA01005360.1:35895-47144 GCA_004023965.1 Spilogale gracilis
GGGGGGGGGGGGGATGGCGGATAATCGCAAACAGACTCCACAGGGAGCCGGACACAGGGCTCCATCTCATGACCCTGAGACCATGGCCTGAGCCAAAACCAAGAGTTGGATGCTTAACCAACTGAGCCATGCAGCTGCTCTGAGAGCCGGGGTGTTTGTCTAGCCACAGACGCAAGGGGGGCTCTGGGGTGGGGGGCGCTGAGCTCTCTGACTGCTGATCTCGTCAGGAGGGACACAGGACACAACTGATGCTTGCTCAAGCACAGGGCCTGGGACATGACAAGCACGATGTGAATGGCTGAATTAATGACTTGGAGCCGAACAGGCCAGAGGTGCAACGGAACGCTGGAGGCCTGAGGCCCAGGAGGCATGCTGCGAGCAAGACAGACACAAAACACAGATACAAATACAGAACAACTAAAACCGAACTTACGAATGACACATTAAAATGAGTTTTTCAAAAGTATCATCACCTTAACACAAGAGTTATTCTCCTTCTTCCACTTAACTTCTAAGGCTTTGCCATCTGTAGATTGATTTTACACAGCTGGAATCATGGCCTGCGGGCGATTATATATGCACTTCCTCACTTAACATACCTAACACATTTCCATGCCGTTAGTCTTCCTCAGAATTATTTTAAATAGCTTCATGGTTTATAGATATGTCTGTGAAGACAACCCTAATTCTCCACTCTACTCCTTTTTCTTCAGATATTCATCTCTTTTGTGGATGGTAAGGTGGGGGGCAAGGGACCCAGGAAACTGCTCTTTAGTCTTAAGTCTCTGCTCGCCAGCATCCCCTCTTACCAAGAAGCACCAGATCGTGACATCTCCCTGCCTCTAGCCATTGGCCCTGTTGCGGTCTCTACATGCAACACTTCCATGGCCCAGTCAGCCTGGCCAGTTCCTACCTCCAGTTGAGAGCTCAGGTGTCACTAACTCCAGGAAGCCTTCCCTGACTGCCCCTCCTGCCTGCACCTCGAGGGTCAAGGCACACATGACACTCTGTGCCCTGTCTTGAGATCTGTGTGTCCGCCAGACTGCAAGTGGAAACCATTCCTCTGAGACTTCTAAGCTGCGGGGTCTCGGTTTCCCTTGAGCTTCAGCTCCCCAGCTATAGAGGGGAGATTAGGCCATCTCTCTGGCCTACCAACAAGGGCACTGCAAAGATCCCAGAAGGCAATACTGCCAAGGTGCTTTGTAGAGCATAAAGGGCTCGAAAAATGTTGACAATTATTGCCAATGACATATCTCCTACCCAACTGTAAGGAATAAAAGGCAGTCACCCAATTATCATCTTTTGAGGATCCCAGATTCAGACCAATACTGATAGTTAATACATTTTGAATGCTTATGGATACTGTCTTCAGCATTTTGTCTTTGCGGCTTCATTCAAATGAATGGGGGACGGTCTACTCCCATTCTCATTTTCCAGAGTCCCAGCAAACCAAGCAAGTCTCCTGGGGCTACGCTGTCTTAGACTAGTATGCTGAGACCCCAATGCAAGCCTCTCCCCAGAGAAAACACCCACATACACATTGACACACAAGAGTCCAGAAGTTCATGGATCCCCAGAAATCCATCTTCATTGGACCCCTGTTCAAAGCCCTGTGTGCAGGAAAGGGATTCTGTAGCAAAGTTCCAAGACGTATATACCTCGGACATATATACCAAGACGTATATAATCTCAGCGAGATTAAGGGAATAGACCACATCAGCGGGAATTCCAGAGAGAACCTCACAGCCTGAGAACAGGTTATAAATCGTGAGGTCTCTCTAGACCTTGTCTCCTGGGCAATGTCAGGGCTGGGCTGACTGAAGACTCTTGGCCCAAGGAGAGCCCACATGGCACACACACTGGTACGAATCAGCAGCCAGGAGAAGCCGATGGGGCCCGCTGTCAAACTCCAGTCACCAGCACCAACAGCCAGGCCCTTCCCAGGATAAACAGTGTCTGAAGACCCTCACTGTTCCATACGCTCCACAGACTGGAAGAGCTACACAGAACACAAGAGCCTCAAGGAACCAGAATGGAAGCAGGAACAAGAGCTTGTTGAACCATCTGGCTTTGGCCTGTTCATCTCAGAATGGTGTTGGGGCGCCTGGGTGGCCCAGTGGGTTGGGGCCTCTGCCTTCCGCTCAGGTCATGATCTCAGGGTCCTGGGATCGAGGCCCGCATCAGGCTCTCTGCTCAGCAGGGAGCCTGCTTCCTCCTCTCTGCCTACTTGTGATCTCTGTCAAATAAATAAATAAAATCGTTAAAAATATACATATTTTAAAAAGATTGGTGTTGGAAACCGTGAGGCATCATTGCAAGAGGAAGAAGTGTGTGCGTCTCACACCGAGCAGAGTGAGAGACAGCAGCCTGGTCATCAAGCAGCCTGAAACCCATCCCATTGCAGAAAAGTCCTTGGGACTGTGCCGTGAGCCAAAATAAGCAGTTAAAGCATGAGAAGTAAACCTGTGGGCCAGCCTGCATTTTTCAGTGTGGCGCTGTGTGGGCAAAGCCTCAGAGACCACCTGGGAACGGAATGAGATGAGCCAAAATGGTTTCCATGGTGAAGGCTCCCAGAACCAAGGAACTAAGGCTTAGGGAGTGTGTGGCATCCAGAAAAGCAGCCGCTGGGTTGTGGGAAGTGTGGCTGGTCTTCACAAAGATGAGGATGGGAAGGCACTGTGCTCCACAACCACTTCGGAGAGGACAACGGGAGTGTAGCTGAAGGAACTGGTTTGGGTGGAGGTCACGGAGAACATCCCGAGCCCAGGCAAGGTCGGCACTGAGGCACCAAAGAGTCATGTGTAGGAATGGCGCCAAGCGGCCCCTGAATGGCAGGGAGGCAGACCCATCCATGGAAACAAGTTGTGGTTTGCTTTCAACAAAGAGTAGGAGGTTCCTCTATCAAACATACTGTTAATGGTACAAAAAAGAAGAAGAAAATTTTAGGGGTGCCTGGGTGGCTCAGTCCACTGTCTGACTCTTGATTTCAGCTCAGGTCATGATCTAGGCGTTCTCTCTCTCCTTCTCCCTGTGCTCCTCCCCACACTCAGAGTCGTGCTCACACTCTGTCTCAAATAAATAATTTTTTAAAAAGGCAGAAAATTAGAGGTCTACAATCCTTTATCTGTAATTCTGAAACCCCCAAAGTTCTGAAAACTGCAAGTTTTTTTCTTAAGTGTATGCAAATCATTCAGTAACAAAAATCTGACCTGAAATGACATAATTATAGTCTTTACTTATTCCATCTAATGTGAATAATAGCCCCACAGCAGGTGTACTAATGTGTCTGACCACAGAGTGCTAGCCTGGCCCTACTGGGGATCTGATGCAATATGAATTATAATTAGCAAAAAATTTCCTTTAAAGTTTCAGAACCGCAATTATGGACACGGGTCTACTTTTCTCCACATCACATCAATAAAAATGAGAGGAATGTCGAACCATTTGGAAGGGGGTGAGCATAAGCAAAAAGAAATGTGCAGATCTTGTTTTGTCTCTTTGTAAGAACATGGCTTTGGAGCAATTTGTCTCTCCTCACAGGGGCCATGGAGGAGCCGGCCCTTAGGTTTCTGGTTCTAGTTTATAGTTTACCTATGATGTTTATTTCTATTACACTCTAGCTCTGCACCCATGTAAGTCCAAAGTAATACCAGACTTTTCATTCATGCAGCAAAATCTGGAGACCAGTCTACTGTGATAGTGAGAACAGGCAGTAGTCATGGGGTCGCCTGCCCCTCCCCCAGCAGGATGGGAATGGATGAACCTGATCCCTTTCATCTCCAAGAGTCCTCAATTTTGTAAGAGGTGAATAAAATCAAGTTAAAAATATGAGGTTTTCTCAAGGATTCAAATAGTGTTTTCAGTGAATAAGAGAGAATTCTCCAGACTTTTCTATCAGATCATCTACATTTCTTGGCCCATGGTGAAAGGATCATCTTGGGGGCCAGGGAACAAGGTAAGAGGACAAAAAAAGGGAGGTAAGGTGGTTTGTAAGCAAAAGGGATTCAAAGCCACACTTACCACTTAAAACTGTATAACCTTGGAAAGTCTACCCCCTGCCCCCGAGGCTGACTCTGGAACTGGAAGAAGAACAATACTTTCTCCTAGTGTTTTTATGAGGATTGAGTGACATGTGAAACATCCCCTACATGGCAGACACTCAGTACTGGGCAGTTCTCACTGCTGCTGCTGTTAGATTCTGGAACCTGAATGGTGCCCGACCTCACAGCCCATCTCACCAGATTTCCTGGCTCAGCAGAAGGCAGGGCTATTGACTTGATGAGCACAGAGCCAGTGGATAATAAACACACCGAGCAACAAATCACACTGGAAAACCAGTCTCCCTCAGCCAAAAACTGCTTCCCAGGCTCCTGCATTTTCTTTCTTAGAGGAACTGAATAGATCCTAATGGCTGTGAAACCGAAGCATCTAGAAGAGGGTAGATTCCATCGGCATTAGAGTTTTTAGTGAGAGTCTGGCACCGTGGGAGAGTTCATACAGACACCTCTTTAATGGGAGACTCAGAAAGAAAAAAAGAAATCCATACATGACACCAGTGTCCATTAGAGGCGCTGAGGTAACCCGGCACGCTTTCTGAGGCTTGTCTTACTCCTTTTCCTTCCAAGCGACAAACATTTACGGAGCAAGCACTGTGCAGTCATGCACACCAGGTGCTGGGGTACAAACCTGACAAGACAGAGCCCCTTCCCTCTAGGAACGCAGGCCTGTGGGCAAGCCGGATGTGTTATCTCAGCATGGCACATGCTCGAAGAGCTAATGACAGGGGTCTGGGTGACAGCACAGATGAAGACTGTCTAAAATACAGAGACTTGAAAGGATGTTTATTTTAATTCCAGTGTAGTTTACATACCATGTTATATTCGTTTCAGGTACACAACATAATGATTCAGCAGGTGCATCCATTACTCGGTGCTCATGGAGGTAAGTGTACTCTTAATCCACTTCACCTGTCTCATCCACCCCCCCCACCTCCCCTCTAGTAACCATCAGTTTGTTCTCTGTGGTTATGCCTGGGTTTTTTTTGTTTTTCTGATTTTTCTCTTTTTCTCCCCCACTTCACCTTTTTGTTTCTTAAATTCCATGTGAATGAAATCATACGGTATTCGTCTTTGACTGATGTGTTTCACTTGCTGTCATACTCTCCAGATCCATCCATGCAAGGTTTCTTTTTTCCTTTTTTTTTTTTTTTAGGATTTTATTTATTTGACAGAGAGAAACACAGCCAGAGAGGGAACACAAGCAGGGGGAGTGAGAGAGGGAGAAGCAGGCTTCCCACCTAGCAGGGAGCCCGATGTGGGGCTCGATCTCGGGTCTCCCGGATCATGACCTGAGCCGGAGGCAGTCGCTTAACCAACTGAGCCACCCAGGCGCCCCAGGTTTCGTTCTTTTTTAATGAATGAATAATATTCCATTGTATATAAATACCTCATCTTCTTTATCCAGTCACGTATCATGGATGTTTGGGCGGCTTCCATATGGTGACCATTGTAAATAATGTTACAGTAAACACAGGGGTGCCTATATCCCTTTGAATTTGTGTTTTCAAATTCTAACAGTCAGAGACGTTTTATATTTCCTTAACATAAAGTATTTCCCTAATATTGGAATTTTATATAGCGAACATGGGTTGCTTTTGAAATCGGAAAAAAGTTAAAAGGAAGAATAAAGATGGTGGTGTGGTCGACACAGATTATCTAGCAAATATTTAAAAAAATGAGATGAGCACCCAAATTCAGGGCTATAATAGCACTTTGGGGGAACATGTGAGAAGAAAGGAGGGGCACCCCACAATGTCTAGAGGTAAAGGTGACGCGTCAGGCTTCCCTGAGAAGGTGACCCTTCAGGTGAGACTTGAAGACTGAATGAGGGTTTGCCAAAGGGAATGTAAATGAGGGCTAAGGACTGCCTCTTTCAGGGGAAATCTGGGAATATTTATCAGTATTTAAAATGTGCATACCCTTCGACCCAGATGTTCCTTTCCAATGGAGAGGAATGTCAGAAAACACAAACAAAGGTCTATATAGCACTGCATGTAACAAGAGGACAGTGGAGACAACAAAAACATCCATCAATAGGGAATTATTTATATAAATTATGATGTAGCCATACACCAGAAAAATAAAGCCATGAAAAAGAATGAAATAAAATCTATATATAGCATATTACATTTTAAAAAACAAGTCATAGTGTGCGATATTTTTCTTTTGAAATAATTTTGTCTATTTTTTACACATAAAAATGTTCATATATGAATAGGAAAAGTCTGAAAAGATATACAAGCAATCACATTAGGCACATTAGAACTGGAGCAGTGGGGACAGGGAGAGGAAGGGATTCTCCATGCCTCTATTTTTACATTTTTTGCAATGGCAATATATTTCTTTTATTTTTAAAAAAGGTTTTTTCTTAAGGAGTTTCCTAGTTGGACACTTATAGAGAACAAAAGAACAGGGATTTTAGAGAAAGTATGTGTTCAGGAACAGTTTAGGCCTGTGTGAGCGCAGAAGGTGGGAGAGTCAGGAGATGGGATTTAAGGAAGGTTCCAGAAAAGAAACAGCAGCGGGGGCTCAGGGATGGAGGACCGAGAGCAGCAGAGCAGTGACTCAACAGCGAAGGGACAGGAGCTGGGGATGCTGTCCAGAGACAAGAGCGCTGAAGATGAGAGTGAACCGGGGATTTTCAAAAGTGGGAAGCAGCTACTTCATTCGGTAGGATAAGCATCTGAAGAGCAGATAAAAATTCTTTCAAAGAAGAGTATATATTAAAGAATTAGAAACCAAATGTTCACTAAATACCTACCAAACCTTTGTTAGCACAGCCAGAGAGGGGGCTAGAGGGAGAAAATTCTCCTCAGCAACAGAACAAGCTAAATGAAGTAATTAAAATGTCAACTTATTCACAAATTGTTCCATTACAAATACCTGTGACACAATGGGAAAAGCCCCTGAAATGCCACCTTGTCATTCATCAGAGGTGAGTTTAGACCAAAATGCACGGCCCTCTACCCTGGCTTCTCCTTTCTAGCTCTTTCTTCTTGGTGGATCTCACTCACCTCATCTCCTTTTTGGAACCCATTCCTCCTCTCAGAAAGAGCCAAGGTAAGTCATTTACCTTGTGTGTGAACCTCAGTGTGAACTTACACTCATTTAGTTACCTTTCTATATATTTTAATTTTAGGTCTTAGCTGGAAAAGCAAATCCCTTATTTAGAAAGAGCCCATCTTATTTAAAGCAATTTTGAGCATCAGGGCAGGGCGTGGGGTAGAGGGAGGGAGATGGTTCTTGGCAGCCATAGGGTAGAGGGTCACCTGCATTTGGAAGCTAGTCTCCTTTTCATAAGTCTAAACAACTTAGAAACAAGTCTCCGGACTGCTACTTTGGCTCAGTGCTGATATGCTGACTTCTAAAACATTAATGAGGTGGAAATAAAAGGAAACACTCCTTTGTACCACTTCCCCAAAACCCATCAGCAGATGAATTTAAGATACAGCGATTTTCTGGTTGGTTTAATTGGTTTAATTAGTTGTACACAAAAAAACTAGATAATTCTACTGAAAAAAAATATTGCTCTGTGCTTAAATGTCTCTTTGGTTGTCTACATCCTGCAAATTAGTTCCATAACTCTGAGCTCTCATCTCACACTGTGCTGCATGAGTATTATGTTGGCAGGTTTCAGTGCTCATGACCCAAGCATCTCATCTCTGGACAGTTGGGCAGCTAAAAAAAAAAGTACCTTTATCCAGTCCTGAAGGAAGGTCTCAAACGATATCCGACCAAACCTGGGAGCAATACCCTCAACTATGTCTGCCGATGAAACACTGCCCCCCTTTGGGACACGGGCTTCAATTAGGAGAATGTGATGACTGAGAATGCTTTAAGTTGATTTTATGTTTTCTGATCTGAAGAGTAATTTTAAGGCATCTGGCAGCTGATGGGGAGTGAGTGTAGAGCAGGCTAATTTCCTGCACTACCAATATTTGAAATAATAAAAGAAGAAATCAAATAGCAAATATATTTTTAAAAGTCCAACCTAGTGAGATCAACACGAGGGACCATTTTTTACCTATCAGATGGGCAAATGTTTTTAATATTCTTTTCAGTGTGGGAGAATATTTAAGAAAGCAGATGCTGGTGGGAGTATAGGTTGTTACATTTAATCTGAAGTTTTGTTTTAAATGTTTTTAAAAAGATTTATTTATTATTTGAAAAAAGAGAGCAAGAGAGAAAGCACACATGTGCGGGGGTGGGCAGGGGCAGAGGGAGAGAAAGTTCCAAGCAGACTCCACTCTCGGAGCCCAGAGCCTCATGCAGGGCTCGATCACACAACCCTGATCTCACGACCCAACCAAAACCAAGAGTTGGAAGCTTAAGAAACTGCACCACCCAGGTGTCCCTTAAATGTTATTTTAATGTGCAAACCCTATGATTCAGCAATTCCATTTCTAGGAATGTATCCTAATAAAACAAACAAGTATACAAAGAAACAAGTACAAAGACAATCTTTATAGGGATACCTATAACAGCAAAAAGTTGTGAAAATCACAAAGGTCCTGCATAGTGAGTTGTGAGTAAATTATTAAATGGAACACTATACAATCATTAAAACTAATGAAGAAGTATATATTTGGAAATATATTCATAACGTGTTATGATGGTCTACAATAGTAGGCCAAAAAAATATATAGCATGTTTTTCTTTTGTTCACTTTCATTAAGGGAAGATAAACTGAAAAGTGTTAAGTGATTTATATATATACATGAACTCTACACATAAATTGACAATGTGTCCCTAATTCTCTTCCAAATACTCCAGCATCAACTGTGATGTATCAATGTGCGACTTATCGTGCATACCCTAGAAGCAGTTACTTAGCATGGGAACGACTCTGATAAAAAGTTGACGTCCCAGAGGTGGTTATTATAAGGCTTCAACTCCCTTTATCTTCAATCTGTATCAGAGGGTTTGTTAACAAGCCATATGGATATCAGGAATGATAGTGACGGATAAAAAGACGGGGTTCAACATGTGTGGCTCCACCAGAAACGCCATGCAGGCAATTTCTGCTTTCTCCTTTCCGGTATGCGAGAATGAAGGGAGCCCGCCGCCTGGCCCCTCCGGCCCCGTGCCAGGGTGGGTGCTGTGGTCTGGGCCCATCCTTGATGGTGCTGACTCCCCCAAGTGCAATGGGCCGCGGCATGCACCAATGTGCCTGGCCGAGAGCCTGGCTGGCCAGGAGTTCAAACACCTGCTGCATGCCTGCCTCGGTCAGGTCTGTCCCTGAAGCAAGATTCAGTTCTGGCAAGTGCTTCTGCTTTCTTGCTCTGCTCTTTTGGGAGGAGGCTGTGATGGTGGAGACCATGGCTCCCCCCCCCCGCCCCCCAATGGTCTATAATCTTCAGAGGCTACTGAGATCTACCAAAAGTGACTGTTATCTATAAGTGGTAATTATCTGCAGGTGGAACAACTATGTCCCTCCACCCACCCATCCCCAGTGCGCTTTCTACGTTTTCGGGTAATGAACAGGTAGCATGTCTGTAAACCACACACCACTAACTGAAGGGAAAACTGAACCTGTGGGATAGCACTGTCGCCACCTGCTGGCAGAAGGACCACTCCCTAACGCAGAAGGGTTCACCGTGGAGACCACGGACTAGCAGTTCTGCTCACTGGTTTCAGGTTGCTTCTAATTTAAAAGTGTAGCGTTTGTTTTATTTTGGGAAAAGGTCACCCCTTACAATAGAAAACATACTTTAAAGCAGGAAGCTATCTCTAAGCGTGTACAAAGAATTTTGACTTTCAAAAGCAAAAAACAGTTTTGTAGATCCTGATGTAAGTACACCCTGTCCTGGAGGGTATTAACTCATTTGGTTGTCTGTCAAATAATCTACACGTTCTTCAACTCATCCCCCCCAATATCAAAATGTAAAGCAAAGCATATGTCTATTGGAACCTTCTTTACAAAGACTTTTGTTAACTGATGACTATATATCAGGTAGAAATTCTTCTAGGGCTCCACCTGCACTGCCTCTGACTCTTCCTCCCGTTGCCTCTGGTGCTCACTTCCCCCCCAAAGGTCATGACTGCCTCTCCTGGGCCCCGCTCCCAATCTAGAGATTTGCCTCATGACAGCATTCCCCAAGCCAAATGTTTCCCACGTCTTTATTCATGCTCTGCTATCCTTCCCACCTCCCCCCTACACTATGGCATCTTTGTGGGCCCAGATCAAATGTCCCTTCAACAAGGCCTTCTTTAATATCTCCACCTAGAATTAAATGCTTCTGCCTCTTCGATCCTTGAGGTGTTTTTTGTTTGTTTTTGTTTGTTTGTTTGTTTTTAAGAGCAAGAGAAAGTACACACGCCTGGGAGGGGGAGAAGGAGAAAGAGAATCCCAAGTTGCCTCCACATCCAGTGCAAGCCCTACGCAAGGCTCCATCTCATGACTTGACCTGAAATCAAGAGACAGCCACTGAACTGACTGAGCTGCCCAGGTGCCCCAGTCCTTGAGCACTTTGTTGATCCCTTACTCAGACCAATTGTTTAACTTACATGATACTACTGCAATTGTTAATTGTATGCATGAGTAGACATGGACACATACCATTCACAACGCAATCCCCCAACAAGCTTGACGAATAGTAAGTTCTCCATAAATATCCACTGAGTATTTGCTGAGTTGAAGGTGTTGACCTTTGATTATAAGACTCAGATCTGCAATCAACACAGGCCACTGACTTGGATACATGTGAGCACACACATGCACATGCACGCACACGCACACACATGCACACGCAGACAACCAGCTCACCTAGTGGTGGCTGATACTGGTCACAGAAACAATGCCCCCAAGGGCAGCAACTTCAAATGCAACACCAAAACACTGACTATAGATGGCATCCAGCTTGAGTCACCTGGTTTGGTTCTTTCATTTTTTTTTTATTAATTTATTTATAAAGATTTTACTTATTAGAGAGACAGAGCACGCATGTGTGCATGCCCGAGCAGGGGGAGGTGCAGAAAAGGAAGGGAGAGGAAGAGAATCTCCAGTAGCTCTGTGCTGAGCATGGAGCCCCATGAGGGGCTCAATTGCACAGCCCTGAGATCAGAACCCGAGCAGAAAGTAAGAGTCCGATGCTTAACTGACTGAGAAACCCAGGCACCCCTCTTTGCATGATTTTTAATCATGTAGTTGCCAAAAGTAACACAATCAGTAAGGCCGTACATCTCTCCAGT
>PITA01005360.1:54565-112153 GCA_004023965.1 Spilogale gracilis
GGGGAGGGAGGGGTGTCTGGAGCTGTCAGTGGGAGCTGTCCAGCACTTAGGGGCTGGGGGGGGCGGGGGAGGGAGGGGTGTCTGGAGCTGTCAGTGGGAGCTGTCCAGCACCTAGGGGCTCAGTCAGGACAGGGGCAGGGGTGTCTGGAGCTGTCAGTGGGAGCTGTCCAGCACCTAGGGACTCACAGCCCCTCTCTGAGTGGCTTCAGTGAACATCTGATACTCAGCAATGCCAAAGGTTCCAGCTCTCCAAACACTTCAAGGGGCAGCCCTCTCTGCACAGTTCTCTCGGGCCATGGTGGCTCAAGGCGGCCAGGGTGATCAGATCAGGCCGCTTCTCAGTTTAAAATCCTCTAAATTCCATTTCATTTAGAGTAAAATCCAAAGCCCTAACATGGACTGCACAGCCCTGAATGACTGGCTCCTGCCTTCCCCTCTAACTTTATCGCCTGACTCGCATGTCTAAACACAGGTATCCGCTGCATGAATTCATGCACACACGCAGACAGGAGAAACTGAACAGCTTAGTTTCTGCTGAGATAGCACCTCGAAGCACCTGGCCAAGACCCTTGGGCAAACGGCCCTCTCATTATGTCTATTTTAATGCCTTTTCATTACTACAGAGGTAATTCATGTTCACTGTAGAAAGTCTGAAAATCCACAAAGAACAAAAAGTCAAAGATGAAAATGATTCAGAGATAGTCACTGCCAACATTGTTTTTTATGTGTACGTTTGTGATACAAAATTGGAATGTTACTATTCTTTTTGTTTTGTAAACCACACTTTGAACAATGTGGCATTCTTGTTTTAAGACTGCACTGCATCCCGGGGCTCCCGGGTGAAGAGGCTGCCTTCGCCTCAGGGTCATGACCTCAGGGTTCTGTGATCGAGCCCCACGTCAAGCTCCGTGCTCAGCGGGGAGTCTGCTTCTCTCTCTCCCTCTGTCCCTCCTCCCACTTGTACTCTGTCTCTCTTAAACAAATAAAATCTTAAAAAAAAAAAAGAAGGCTGCCCTGTATCCCACTCTATGCCCTGACAAGGTTGTAACTACCCCCCTTCTTCACTGCTGGATGCTTCATTTTTCCTTTTTTTCCTGTCATAAAAAATAAACATTTTTACACATCTATGTACATCTCCATTATTAAATGCTCCAGGTAGATGCCTATAAGTGAAACTGCTTGACAAATAGAATACAGATTAGAGCACTCATGTTACTCCACTGCTCTCCAAAGCAACTGCCTCAGTTAATACTCCCAGCATTGATACTGAAGCATACTCATCTCCTTTTTCCTTTATTCATACTTGGTGTTAATATATTTTAAAAATATATAACACTATGTTGTAACTGTTAGCTATCTATCTGTATTAGCTCACAGTTTTGAGAATGAGAATTACATCTTTTCCTTCTGTTTACTTTGATATGCAGCACAGGCACTTTGAGCAGATGGATGAACCCACAAATCGAGGGACAGAAACTGGACGGACAGATGGTTGGATAGACGGGATAGAGAAATTTTGTCAAGGAATGCCAGGAGAGATATGGAACCACATGATCAAGTTGTCCCTTTCCAGTTTTCAGGACTCTCCTGACGGATCTGTCTGTTTACTCAGGGGATAGTCCCTCCTCCCCGGCTGGGTTCTGCTGAGCATCCCTTTACGTCGGGTTCTCGAGCATTAGGCTCACATCCCACCAGATCTGGCTCTCGCTCCCATTTCACTCCAGCAGGAAGGTATTAAAATTACTAATTTTGGCTTACATGATGTTTACCATCTGAAGTACTAATTAATGCTTTAACAGCAGAATAACAAGCTCCAGATTTCCCTTAGCAAAGACAAACTGAAAGTAAAGCAAACCCCACACTGGACTGCCGCACAAGACCCAAACCCGCCACCTGGAAAGACGCAATCACCAGGGGGTACATCTGACTCAGAATTTGCACTAAGAAAATTTTAATCCAATAAGCTCATGCTGGCGGGCTGCCAGATAGCCCCCACCTTATGTGTAGACCCCAGTTTGTCAGGTGGCAGAAATCTCTATGGCTAGGACCAGGCCTTTTTTGTCAGAATAGCTCCAGTACTTGGCATTGTTTGACACATGGTAAATACCTATGAAACGTTGAGTAAATCCACAGACATCAAAAAGAGGGAATATGGGATGAGAAGATGCACGGAAACCTGGTTACCCTAAGTGAAGAGATATAGTCCTCCTAAATTCTAGAACCCGGATTTGGAATTGTGTCAGAAACAACCCCATTCACTTTCTCTCTGCTATGCTGCCTTTCAGCATTAGAGAAAAATGTTTAATGCCCAATATCTGAGAATTTTCGTTGCAATAAAAAATCTGAATCATAGTTGCAAATTTAAAATGCCTCAAATAGGGGCACCTGGCCAGCTCAGGTGGTAAAGCACTTGACTCTTGGTCTCAGGGTGGTGAATTCAAGCCCCATGTTGGATGTGAAGATTACTTAAAAATAAAATCTTCAAAAAAATTAAAAATTAAATGTCTCAAATAACTGACTCTATTTTACCTAGTATGAACACGTTCTCACAGCAACATTCCCCTGATTTGTAAATGGCCCCTGTATTCTCAAAAGAGATGGAAACAAGATCAGCTTATTCATCCACAACAAATCAGCAGTAAAATCACAGTTTCTTAGGATGGAAAGGCAGGGAGCAAAATGAACAATAAAACTCTCCAATTTGTTTTTCTTTTTAATATGAACCCTCTGGCTAGAGACAGGAGTTAATTTTAATTACACAAATTAATTTAATTAAGTGCCAATAACAACTTATGTGCAAATACAGCACAGGAAACTGTATACCTTACCCATTCATTCATCTGGTGTTAGGCACTTTCAAAATAAAGACAGGTTCCTCCCTATTCTCATGAAGCTTATTGCTATCTGGGGAGGTCCATTAGCAACCTGTCAGAGTATATAACACGGTAAGAGCTAAGAGACCTATGCCCATGGTGTAAGAGCAAGTTCTTTATCATGTTTCTCTAGAAGATGAAAAGTTGTAGCAAAGAATAGTAGGAGAAAAGAATGGACTGAGAAATCTAAGAGGAACAATGAATGATATTAGTTGAGAATATAACACTAGCAGTTACCGATTTACCAAGCACCTTACTATGAACTGGACACCTAAAACAACTCAACGAGGTCAAATCTATCATAATCCCCATCTTAGATAAGAAAGAACTAAAGCTTAGAGAGTGGAAATAATTCACCCAGCTAGGAAGCTGATGAGAAGAGCAAATGGGAAGTAAAGATATGAAACTAGCATATAACAATCATTGCCCCAAATAGCACTTGAAAATTAGGTACACATCTGTATTGATTACCTGTTGCTACATAGCAAGTTACTCCCAAAACTTAGGGGTCTAAGGCAACAAACATTTATATAATCTCATGGTCTCTCTGTGAGTCAAAATTCAGGAGCAGTTTGGCTGGGTTGTTCGAGCTCAGGATCTCTCCAGAGTCGGCAGGCAAGATGCTAAGTAGTGCTGTGTTTGTCTCAGGCTTCGACTGGGGCTGGAAGACCGACTTCCCAGATGGCATATAAGCCAGGTCCCGCGTGTGGGAGAAGATGGCACTGCCAGGCCAAGTGGCAGGTTGGCGGTTTGCTTACACCCGTGAGGTCCTGAGATGTAACTATCTCAGAGGAAGAGGCTGGGGCTCAGTAAAATTCATAGTTTTAAATACAAAAATACGAAGTGAAAAACACTTCTCTTCTGTTATTCTTTTGGTTTTCCATCCTACTGAGCAAAGTTCTTTGGAAAATGCCAATTTGTGGGGTACCTGGGTAGCTCAGTCAGTTAAGTATCTGACTTCAGCTTAGGTCAGGTCATGATCTCTGGGATCCTGGGTGGGCCCACCCCCCAGCATTCACACTCTCTCACTCAAATAAATGAATAAGATAAGATAAGATAAGATAAGAAGGAAGGAAGGAAGGAAGGAAGGAAAGGAAGGGAAAGAAATAAAGAAAGAATGAGAAAGAAATAAATAAAGAAAGAAAGAAAGAAAGAAAGGAAAAGAAAAGAAAAGAAAGAGAGAGGGAGGAAGAAAGAGAGAGAGGGAGAGAGGAAGGAAGGGAGGAAGGGAGAGAGGGAGGGAGGAAGAAAGAATATGTTAATTTGTTGCTTCAGTGGGCCTTGAGAAAGGTTTGGGCTGGACAGAAAGGTGGGAATTAGGATCTCCAGTGGGCCAGAGGAAGGAAGTGGCAGCAGCGTTCAAAGGGACGGTGACCAAGAGGAGAGAGGAGGAACAGGGTCCCTCAGCAAGCTGCTCCCACCAGACTCTCCTTCGGGGGTCTCCCTGGCACGCCTCAGACTTCTGAACATTCTGTGCTCTGTTCAAAAGAGGGGAGACTGCTCCTTTTCAGAGCATAAAGGAACTGAATGGACACACATCTCCCAGTACAGAAAGCCATTCATGGGACTTCACCAGTGCAAAATACGGAACATGAAATGGTCTGCACATTTTGCAGGCAGCATTCACACTGCAGGGTTAAGAGAAGAACAGAGGACAGATAGCTGGGAGACCGTCTAGCATCGTGGCTACGTGGATGATGTGGCGGTTGGACCTGGGTTCAAATTCCAGTACCATCTCTTCCTAGCTGTGACACTCTGGGAAAATTCATCATTCCACATTTGGTTTCCTCTTTGTAAAGAAGGGAGTACTACTCATTTCCTCACAGGTCTGTGTGGTTTCATGAGAAATCTAAGAGTTTAAAGAGTATCGGCTACTATCAGAGCACGGCAGGGACAAAGACATGAAGTTGACCTTTAAGAATAAAAATGGAGAAAAATGGAGTTCATTTTCTGTAACTCAATGTACGGTTTATGAGAAATTCTCTCGAGTGTTGTTCAAAGAACAGAAGGTGAGCTACTCCACCTCCTCTCCTTCCTCAACCTCTCTGCCTGCCCATGTCTTTGCTCTCCAGGGTAAGGGGAGGGCCCCCCACTCTGAGCTGGTGTGTCAAAGCACAAGGACCTGCTGTCACCTGAACATCAGCAGCATTTCCAGATACGCTGAGTCGTGGGAAGGAGCTCTAGCACTGATCCCCCTGTGGTTCTTCCATTCCCATCTCCGTGACACCATGCCGAGCAATAGTCCATAGAACAGCAGCTTTCCCACATCACCAAAGTTAGGTACAGGTGTAGACGATGGGCCTCCTGGAAGTCTAGGGAAAGGGCCCCAGGGACAGGTGCAAAGGTCAGTTAGCACCCTCCCTGGAGCAAAGGGTGGGAAAGCATGGCTGTTACCAACAAGGCTTCATATCACGAGCATGGGGCAGTATCAGCTCATGACCAGGAGGGCCACGTGCTTGCGTCCAGCAAGGCCGCGCCAAGGCCTGATGATCCAGGTGTTGTAAGGAATACAGAAAGCAGCAGATAAGCGAGCAACCGCCACTTCCCACATTACGTGACCAGATGTGAACAGGTTAGATGGCCACACGGGTCTCTCACTCCCGCTTTCCAGTGGGGCTGGAGAGGAGCTGATGCCCTACTCTGGCCAGCACACTGAGCTCCGAAACAGGCTGAAATTCCCCTCCCGGATCTCGCCCTTTAATGTTTGCCACATCTCATCAGGGAAATACTCCTTGGTAATTTCAGGCCCACACAGCCTTACCCAGTTAATAACCGAAGCACTTTCCTAAAAGCAGGCAAGCCCAATTTTATTAAGGGCCAATCTGTAAATATAAAACCTTCATAAACTATTCATGCCTCTCTGGAGCTTAAATGGGACTTCCAAAGAACAATGTGAGGGACTTAGCACTTAATTACAAACCCTGCAAGAAAATCAATTTATTCTGGATTCTTGGAAGAAAAAGAGTGTGGCTATTTACTTTTAATAATAAAACTGCTCAGCACCTTAAGACTGTCTCCTGCCTTCACGGGACACAGCACCATGTACACGTGAGCACACATCCGTGAGGCTTCTGAGGCCGAGTCTGGGCCACGGGCCTCCGTCCCTTACCAAGCAGCAGGAATATTTAAAGTTCTCTGTGCACGAGAACAGTAACAGCAACAACCTGCAACACTTCCTGAGCCCTTCCTACGTGCCATGCACTGTTCTCAGTATTCATGAGTATTACAGCTTTTCAAAATTTTCACAACTCCCTTAAATGGTAAGTTGTAATATAAACCCTGCATTTTATAAATGCAGACACTGAGGCCTGGACAAGATAAACAAGGCAGCAGCCCAAGGTCCTACACCTGACAGAGCTGTGGGGCTGGGATCCAGGCCAGTCTGCTCTCAGAGGCCGCACGCCTGTCATTACATTATTCACACTGGCTTGCTCCATTTTGGGTGTCTTTCTGGGGTGTCTCATGACTCTGGAGGATGAAGCGCCTCTCCCCTCACTGGTACCCCAGAAAAACTCCAGTCTAGCATTAGATGGTGGTTCATCAAATACTCACTGTCCACACCTCGGTGGTTTCTACACCAGAGAGGACTGATGTATCAGGCTTTTTTTTTTTTTTTTCCACTTAACACTGACTCTCTTAGACTTCTTACCTCACATGCTATTTTTCTAGTGATGATCAAAACTTCATTTTCCTTAAGAAGCAAAATAAATTAGTAGAACATGGGTTTGGAAGACACAGATAGATTTTACCTGCCCTTCTATTAGTTCTGGATGAGTGACCTTGGGCAAGTTATTTAACATCCTGGAGTCCTAGATTCCTTGACTATAAAATGTCAGTAACCACATTTACCTTTAATATTATCATGAGAAACACAGGATAGAAAGTGTATAAAGCACCTATTATAAGCAATAAAGAGTAACTCCCTTAAGGTTCTTTCCTGTTCTAAAAGTCTTTAACTATTTAGCATTATTGCTTGGGCGGTTATCTATCTCTAAGGAATAAAAGTTCAGGTCTGCTGGCTTATCTCATTCTCAAGTATGTCTCTTGGGTGTGGAAAATCAACAACTTTTGATCATCTACCAGTTAGGCAGTTCTGCTCTAAGGCCAAGGAATTATATTCCAGGGAGCAGTAACATACGCATGGAAGGATAACCAAGTGTTCCAAGAAGGAAATCAACAGAAGAACAACACACGGCCCACTGAGCCGTGTGTGAGGTTAGAGGAGAGAAATTTTTAGGAAAGGATAGGAACAGGCAGAAAAGATGGAAAGAAAAATTCCAGGGAGGACTGAGAGAGCAAAAGAGCAGTAAGGTCTAAGATAGTAGCTGGAACATCACCAAATATACCCAGTCAATGGGAAGACAGGTGCCTGGGAAGCAGAGTTTAGGGCAGGAAGTCAAGATTAAGTAATTGATTCATAGTGGACACATTATCATTGCGTTTTGCTAACCTGTTTACCAAAAGCTTTACATGTGTGACCCTACTTAATCTTTAGAGGGGGACACCTGGGTGGCTCAGATGGTTGGGCATTTGCCTTCAGCTCAGGTTAGGATCTCTGGGTCCTAGGATCGAGTCCCGTGTCAGGGCCCTGGGTAGCTCAGTGGGGAGCCTGCTTTTCCTTCCCCCTCTGCCTCTCCCCCTGCTTCTGTGCTCTCTCTCTCTTTCTCTCTCTCTCTCTCTCACCTCTCTCTCAAATGAGTAATAATTAAAAAAAGTCTTTAGTGGGGCTGTACTAAGCCAGCATTCTATTTTGCAGTTGAGAAAACACACTCAGAGAGACAAAGATATTCACATTATTTGCACATCTGATCCTCAAAAATAAATCTGACACACAGCCAGGGCAGTCCTTTATCTCCATTTCAGAAAAAGGTAAATTAAGGCTCAGAGAACCAAATGACCTAACCCAAGTGGTTCTCAAACTAACGATCCACCACCTTCTTTTTATAATTAGTATTTATAACGCCACCTTTATTAATCTGAAATGAAATGAAACTCAAACAATGTAATATCCAAAACTGTAACAACTACAACTGTTCCCACAAATATGCAAGTATTACCTCGGACAGAGGATTCCCGATGTTAAGACCCATGCAAAGTCAAAGGCATGCCTCTAACTCAGATTCCTGGATGCTCGGAGCAAGACTCTTCCTCTTTAAAAAGGTGGGATGTGGCAAGGGTAGAGCTTCAGGTGGGAAGACCGGACATCCACGCAGTCAGGCCTCCAGCTTCTTGCCCCTCTCACACTAGCTGCCGCTATTGGGATGACAGTGACAGGGACAGCAAGCGTAGCCACTTGCCTCCTCAGCTGTTTAAGCTCTAAAGGTCACCTTGCTGACACAGAAATTAAACCTGTGTCTTCTACTCTGTTACAGTAACTATTCCACATCCTACCTCCATCAGCAATAGCCAAAAAAAAAAAAAAAACCACAGCACTTGGAGAAGAATCGCTTACATTCTTCGGGGACAATTCCAACCACGCTACAGTATGAAACAAGATGTTTGCTTTAAAAGTGTGTGCACGGCTCTGGGCTCAAGACAAGGTTTACGTTCCTCTTGTTAAACCAAGTGATGGAAGTGAAGCCTTTGATCTACGTGCCAACAAAACCCAGCAAGTCATCGGAGCTCGCATTCCAGAGATGCCTTGGGGGTTCCGGACCAACAAATCTCACGCACGGATTGTGGGCAAGAAGCGCCAAACGTTACTTTCCTCCTCGGGATTGGACTCCCGCGCTCCCACCATGTTGGCATGCTTATAAAGCCGTGTCATGATCAACCAGACAGTAAGCTGCCGGCATTTCTCTCAGCAGGTGCGCACGTTCTTTGAGCAGACATTAGAAAATAAAACAAAGCTACCACATTGCTGCTTTTCTATGGCTCACATCCTTAAGTTCTATCTTCCCAGAATTATTCTTTCACGTGATGAATCAGCACTGACCCAGCATGAGGCACGTGACAGGTGGAAAGCAGTCACTGGAGGTCTCCCCAGGATTCCCCTCTCCAGGGAGACAAGAGGCCAGGTGAGTAAGCACAGGGCCCTGAGTGAGGGATTTTAAGAGCAGTGGAAGCTCATAAAGCACAGTCCAATCAAGGTCTGGCCATGTGTTAACCGAAACCAGGCACAGAATGGATTCATAAAATCTCCATATAATCCCCAATTTAAATTATCAGATGAAAACTTTTCAAAACATTAGCAGATAAATCTCTCTCAATTAGCCTTGACCATACCTACTGATAGTCTTAGACTGTTGGTTTATAAGAAGTCAGTTGGGCTATAGGGGCCTAAAAGCAACTGAAGAGGAGCATCATGTGAAAAAGGAGATGACTCTAGGCAGGAGGTATAGACATGCAATAGAACAGGTGCATGCCTCCTGGCCTGAGACAGAAAGACTTACAGGCCAAAGGAAAGACAGAACAAAAATATCTTTAAGGTTTGTTAAAGTCCTCTGATGCAAAGCTCAGTTTCATTAATTGTCTCTATTTGTAAAAGAAAAAAATCCCTACATTTTCAGGAAATGAATAAATATTGCCAAAGATTTGTTTTATTTCATGTAACCTTGGGAAGCAAAATATTTAATTTTTTTTTCCTATCTTCAATGGCAAGCTAATTTATCGCCAAAAAAAGGTAGAGCATTCTATTTTACAGATCATGAGAAAAGGACTGCTTTTTTATTTTCTTTATTATTTTTTTGAGAGACAGAAAGAGCACAAGTGAGGGGTCGGTACACAAAAAGAGAACCCTAAGCAGGTTCCATGCCCAACACAGAGCCCAACGCCGGGCTTGATCTCATAACCCTGAGATCATGACTTGAGCTGAAACCAAGAGGGATGGATGCTTAACTGACTGCACCCCACCCCCTCCAGGCGCCCCAGCACTGCTTTAATGATTTGAGGACATTCTCATTTTGCAGAATGGTGGGAAAGCAGACAGGGGTTGGGGGGAGGGGGATGAGGAGTTACTGTTTCATGGGGACAGAGTTTCAGAAGTTTGAGAAGACCAAGAGTTCTACAGATGAACAGATGGTGGTGACAGTTGTACAACGATGTCACTGTACTTAATGCCACTGAACTGCACGCTTTAAAAATCACTAAAAGAGTAACAAACAAACAAATTTAGTTAATTCTCCATCCTTGGGTTTTGGTTTCACCACCTGGCTCTATCCTGGACACTTCTATGCTAATTTAGGTAAGCTGGGCCAACAGCACCAAAAGTGAAAGACTCCCAACAGTCTGAGAACAAGCAGCCTTCTGAGCTAAATGAGACAGCAAATGTGAAAACCAATTGCCCCTGTTGATTCCCATATTTGAAGAAGGTTTATACAACCTGACTGCTGGGAATTCAAAGAGACCCAAAATAAAGGACCTCTGCTGGAGAGGAATTTACATATTCGGAATAATCATTTTCAATCCCAAGCAGAGGATTCAATCTAATTCAACCTTTCTGTATGAGAATTTGGTAAAGATTGGATTGAACAACAGTACAATGAGTCTGACTAACTAGGAAGCTCTGGTTTCTTCCCTCCTCTGACACAATAGCACATTTTTCAACTCTATGTAAAGCCTGAACCACTTATTTATCCATTAAAGATGAAAAGATGAACATTGGGGTGCATATGGCCCTTCTTTTCACTACATGATGATTATGTAATTTGGGATCCAGATAGTCATTTTTCTGAATGAATTTATGCATATGCTTATTTACAACTATCTCATTTTTCTCCTGACTCCATGTAAATGATCACTGCAGTCTAATAGTAGGCAAATGTAGTCATACTGTGAAATCATTAACAGCAGAGCTGTCCTGCTGAGAAGAGGAAATGTCACACATGACCAAAGGCTAAATTATCTACCAAATCAAGTCTTTGAAAATTACAGACACATTTAGTAGACATAAGACTATCCCAAAATAAGAAAAAGTTCTAGACAAGTGATTAGAATAATCTATGCCCCCAAAAGCTTTAAAAACGTAGCAAAAACACCTTTTGGACAGCAACAGGAATTCATTTAATAACTCAACAAATATTTATTAAGCATCTACTATGTGCCAGGTACCATGCTAGGTTCTAGGAATAGGATAGAGAATAAGACTCAACCCCAGCACAGGACCTCAGTGTCTAACCATGGGAGGCAAATAAGCAACATGTTCAATAAGATGTGATAATCCCTATGGCAGAAGGTGTATAAGGTGCTATGACTGCGTAGGATCATGGAATGGCATGGAGAAATCAAGGAAGGCTTGCTGGAGGAGGGGGAATATGGGTGCACAGACATACCTTGGCCACAGACATACCTTGGTAGAGAGGGATGGTGCTGCTGGGAGAGAGAAAAACACCAGCAAGGAGATGGCTCACCTACACATGTAAGACGCTGGGCTCTGGAGTCAGGGAGATCTAGGAGGCAGAGCTGCACTGCCATTTGTTACATAAGTGACCCTTAAAGTTAATGAATCTTTTCCAGCCTCAATTTTTTTTTATCTGTACAATGAAGACAGTAAATTGTACCTCCTTAAAGGGGATTAAATGAGGTAAGCAGGGGCGCCTGGCTGGCTAGGTTGTTAAGTGTCTGCCTTTGGCTCAGGTCAGAATCCCAGCATCCTGGGATTGAGCCCTACGTCAGGCTCCCTGCTCAGAGGGACCCTGCTTTTCTCTCTCCATCTCCCCCTGCTTGTGTTCCCTCTCTCTGTCTCCATCAGATAAATTAATAAAATCTTTAAACAAATGAAATAAATGAGATAAGCACATAAGGAAAGCTTAGTAAATGTAACTATTATCATCAAGACATTTTTAATAGGAAGGGATGTAATCAGAATTGAAAAATGCATTTGATCCTTGCAACCTGCATTGAATTTGATCTTCAACTTGCAGCCTTATGATGAAATATTCATATTCAATAAATGATAATGTCTGGGACACGTAAAGAGATGTAACCTCTTTTATATAAACACATGTGTTACAGTTAGGGTTAGATTTTATGAGTAACAGAGACCCAAAGCAATGATTTAAACAAAATTAAAATGCCTTTCTTTTGTATGTGAAGTCCAGAGGCAGAGAGCATGTGCCAAAGTACGCCAGCTCTGGTCCATCAAGTCCTCCAGTACACTGGTCTCATATTTCAAGTATGGCCCTTGTTCTCATGACCCAATATGGTGGCTGGAACTCTAATTACCCTGTGTTCCAGGAAGAAGGTAGAGAAAGGGATAAATAAGAAAGAGAAGGCAAAAGTTTTTTCAAAAGGATCCTAAAAGCTCCCAAACAAACCGCCCACTCACATTCTATCAGCCAGAACTGGTTACTCAGAATCCTCCATGACAAGGAAGGCTGGGAGGCATAGTCTTTTTTCTGGATGGCTATGTGCCCAGAAAAAAACCTGTGGTTTTTTTTTTTTAAGATCTTTTTTATGTATTTGAGAGAGAAAGCAAAATCAGAAGGGGGAGAGAGAGAACGAATCTCAAGCAAATTCCACTCTGAGTGCAGAATCTGCTGCAGAGCTTGATTCCACAACCCTGAGATCACAACCTCAGTGGAAACCAAGAGTTGGACGCTCAACAAACTGTACCACCCAGGCACCCCTAAAACTTGTGGGTTCTGAAGAGAATGAATGGCGGGCATAACTAGCAGTTCCTACCTCAACATTCAATATACTAGAAACTCAAAATATAATAAATGGATATTTTAAAAGGAGGACATCACTAATATCACTAAGTGCTGATTAAGGGAAATTTGCAGAACTCCAGCTGCCAAGACTGACAAGAATATCAGGAGAACTGGGTACACAGAGAACTGAGTACAAAAGGGGATAAAAAGAGCTGCTCATAAGTTGCTTGGATACAACCAGTTTATCAATAGCTGTCTTCCTTTCCTCTGTGGATGAGAACGTGAAAGTAAGTTAACTGATGCTTTCAGACAGTACTACAATGGGGAATGCAAGCATATTCTTTGATCCAGTAAACCCGTTTCTCATATTTTCTTCAACAATAAAATGAATTATATGCACATGTTTGCTGAAGAACAATCACTGAGAAAACATACTTAACTATGCAGTAGGACTGAATTACTAAACAAAACACTGTAGTGTATTATATAGCCATCAAAAATAAAAACTGTGTTCAAACTAAAACTGTCTGATGAAGCAAGCAAATTTTTAAAATATAATTAGATACACATTAATCATACAGAGACATAGACATGAATTTCCCTTTTTAACACTGACAGACTGATTTAGGGCTCCAATCCCCAGACCAGTGCAATGCTAGATAAGTTTTATAAAAAGTTACAGAGATTTAAAAATATAAATAATTTTCTATTCTATGTTTTCAAAGAATAAAAAAATTTTTCATCAACAGCACAAAACTTAGTTAAAATGATACAGCATGTATGACTTTAGCCACAACTACCATCAGCTATAAAGCGGACTATTCTGAATTTACTTCCCTACCCTCTCTGTAGAGGGTAGATTGAATAGATTACTGACAACATGGAGTTATTGACCCAGATTACTGACAACATGGAGACTCTGAAGCAAAAGAGTAACTATAACAGTTAAAGAAACAACAGGGAGAGAAGCAAACTGGATGATCAAAATCAGATCCAAGTTCAGAATAATAACAATAACTAAAACTACAATCTTTCAGAAAAGGTTTAACTCCTCTGAAAAATTCAAATGCTCTCTTCTTTCCAGAAGTGTGTGTTATGTACCTTATCATGATTCCTTTTTCACTGTGCCTGCCAGGAAGCTCCCCATAAAAACCAATCAAAAAGCGTACCTTAGCACTATGGACAGATAGTGCTTTTCCTTGGTTCTGATTTTCTCTTCTTTTCCTTTGTTCTGATTTTCAATTCCTGAATCTACTTCATTAATGACATTATTATACGTCTGTTGAAAGCTACTTCAATTTTGTTTTTTAAAGGAGAAGCATAAGTCAAAAAAACTCTCTGGACTCTTTTATAGTCCATCAAAAATAGTGTATAGTTAGGCACTTCCTAAGAGAGCTCCTTAGAACTATCCACTGCTCAAAGCTCATATGAGGTGCACTTCTCTTACTGGCCTAATTTGGCATTCAGAGGCTACAGTAAAAGTTTTATTCATTATAGAACAGACACTGCTTGACTTGGCCATGCTGGCTGCCACCTTCGTGATCTCCTCCAACAGACGTTCTGCCTTGAAACACAAACACCATGTTTCATCCTGACACAGCGCCTGTGGTTAGAAAGTGATTGCTACCATTTTCTCAACAGAAAAAGTACATTCTATAGCAATTCTCCATCACAGATACTTTAAACCATGTAATAGATGCCCCTCTAAAACACTGCACTAGCTGCCTTGATAAAAGATTGTTGATTTTTATTCTGCATAAATTTTACAGGATAGAGAACAAAGGGAAAAATACCAAGTGATTCAACAGCTCTCTCTGGGTTCATTTAAAGGGAAAATTATTCTCTTCTCTCTACAAGGACATCTTATTCCTTTCCTATCCATACCATTGTCTCACATTCTGAAAATCATGTAAGATACAAATAATTCCAAACCCAGCAAAACAGAAGAAGGTTATCATGAAAATTAACTCTTCTTGTAGCACATAGGCAGGATTTCTGATACACTGTTTGGTGGCATGTGCATTTATCAATTCTTTCGGTGAGATTTATCAAGCACCTACTATGTGTCAGGCAATAGGCAAGACAGGTACCACCTGTCCTTTGCCCCCATAATGTCATTCTGGGAAATACAGAAATGTTTTCTGAGTTGATTTTCTGCTTGCACACTATAGTATGGTTGCACAAATTGTTGTTCTTTTTAAAGATTTATTTGAGAGTGAGCATGCACACAGATGGGGGGAGGGACAGGAGAGAGAGAGAATCTCAAACAGACTCCTCATTGAGCATGGAGCCTGAAACAGGGCTCGATCCCCAAACCCTGATATCATGACCTGAGCCAAATCAAGAGTCCGACGCTTAACTGAGTGACCCAGGTGTTCTGAGTATTCTCATACCTCATGCTGCTTCAGTGTTCCATGCAGTTGGGGTCTTCTCCCAGACCTCCCCCTGCACTCATGACCGGCACAGCAGAAGCTCTCGGGGCACTGCTCCAGTACCATTGACCACAACCATTATGGCGTAGGACTTGCCTTATGCCAGTTGCTTAAACATTTTTAATAGCATCCGCAGTTGGCTGTGCCTCATTTCAGGTCTGGCTCACAGATCCAACCCTGCGGGCATCCATTTAGCCATCTCTCCCACTTCTTCGCATCTTCTCCTGTCCCCTTCTCCCCTCACCAGCACCCAGCAACCTATGCAGGAGACCAGACTCGCTCTTGGTCTCTCTCAAAAGGATCAGATCTCAGTTTCTCCATGCTGCTACAAGTGAGAAAGTCCCCTGGGACGGTCACCTCTCCCCACAAGGTGATGTTCAAAATGTCTACTTTGCCAGTAGCATCAAGCAAGGTAACAGCATTCTTGGAATTGTCCAAAGTTTATAAACAGGACACTGCTTAAAGCAAAAGTACACCACAAAGAAAATACAACTGTGGGTAACTAGACAATCCACATTGGGGTCTGAAAATGTTGAAAACCAGTAACTGAACTTCACTCAGGCAGAATCCCAAACTAGAGCGCTAGGGGTTGAGAGTGACAGATGCAAACTCCAAGAAGCTGCACCAGCAATACCTCCACAAAGTACTGGCCTTCCCTGCTTTGACGGTAATGCTTTCATTTCTCCAACTTCTCGCACACTAAATGCAACTGTAACTCAGTGATGGCAACTGGACTGAAAGGTAACTGGGAGCTGAAAATACAGACTTTGCCTCATTATAGTAATCCTCTACCAGAAATTGTTTGTTGTGTGAAAGAGCCCGTTCCCTGGGCACCTGCTGCAAGGAACAGCCATGCAAGATTTTAAGGGTATGACCATTAACAGTGTTTAAGCCATGAATGCCTATAAAAGATAAATATACTTGCATTTATTTAAAAATTTATTTTTATCAGGGACCCAGTATGACTGAATCCTATTTCAGACAAGTAAAATGTGAGACCAATACATCCAAATCATAAGCCTATTCTGCTCATCTGCTTTCCTTCTAATGCCATTTTTTTGTACTCCTCTTTTCCTTCCCACTCTTTCCCCAAAATCAGGCACACCCCCCCCCCAAGCCTCATAAAACTTACTTATAAGAGGCAGGATGTCCACAGCTAATAACATCCTAAATGAGTATTACTGAGAGATTTTCCTCTATGGTCAGAAAGAAGACAGGGATGTCCACTCTCACCACTTTTATTCAACACGGTACTGGAAGTCCTAGCCTTAGCAATCAGACAACAAAAAGAAATAAAAGGCATCTAAACTGGCAAGGAAGAAGTCAAACTTTCACTATTTGCAGATGACAGGATATAGAAAACCCAAAAGACTCCATCAAAAAAACTACTAGTACTGATAAATGAATTCTGTGAAGTTGCAGGATATAAAATCAACACACAGAAATCTGTTGCATTTCTCTACACTAATAATGAAGCAGCAAAAAAAGAAATTCAGGAATCGATCCCATTTACAATTTCTCCCAAAAAAGTAATATATCTAAGAGTTAATCTAACCAAAAAGGTGAAAGACCTTAAGATTTATTTGAGAGTGAGTGAGCATGCACACGGATGGGGGGAGGGACAGGAGAGGGAGAGAATCTCAAGCACATTCCTCATTGAACATGGAGCCTGACATAGGGCTCGATCCTCCAACCCTGATCATGACCTGAGCCAAAATCAAGAGTCCAACACTTAACTCAGTGACCCAGGTGCCCCCAGTTCGTTTCTGAACACTATAACAGTGATGAAAGAAACTGAAGACAACACAAAGAAATGGAAAGACATTCCATGTTCATGGTTTGGAAGAACAAATATTGTTAAAATAGCAATACTACCCAAAGCAACCTATACATTTAATGTGATACCCGTATCAAAATACCAACAGCATTGTTCACAGAGTTAGAACAATCCTAAAATTTGTATGGAACCACAAAAGACCCCAGGTAGCCAAAGCAATCTTGAAAAAGAAAAGCAAAGCTGGAAGCGTCACAATCTCAGACTGCAAGTTATCTTACAAAGCTGTAGTGATCAAAACAGTAGGGTACTGGCACGAAAATAGACAAATAGATCAATGGAATGGAGTAGAAAAACCAGAAACAAACCCACAGTTACATGGTCAGTTAATCTTTGACAAAGCAGGAAAGAATATCCAGTGGGAAAAAGGCAGTCTTCTCAACAAATGGCAGTTGGGAAAACTGGACAGGAACATGCAAGAGAACGAACTGCCTACCTTCTTACACCATACACAAAAATAAATTCAAAATGGATTAAAGACCTAAATGTAAGACAGGAAATCATCAAAATCCTAGAGGAGAACATAGGCAGTAACTTCTCTGACACTGGCTATAGCAACATATTTATGGATATGTCTAAGGTATGGGGGAAAAAAAGCAAAAATAAACTACTGGGGCTACATCAAAATAAAAATTTTCTGCACAGCAAAGGAAACAATCAACAAAACTAAAAGGCCACCTATAAAATGAGAGACTATATTTGCAAATGGCATAACCAATAAAGGGTTAGTATCCAAAATATATAAACAACTTATACAACTTAACACCCCCCAAAAAACAAGTATTCTGATTAGAAATGGGCAGAGGATCTGAATAGACATTTCTCCAAAGATGACAGAGAGATGGCCAATAGACACATGAAAAGATGCTCAACATCGTTCATCATCAGGGAAATGTGAATTATTTTGTTTAGATTTTATTTATTTGACAAAGAGAGAGTACAAGCAGAGGGAGCAGCAGGAAGAGCGAGAGGGAGAAGCAGACACCCCAATGAGCAGGGAGCCCCACATGGAACTAGATCCCAGGACCCTGAGATCATGACCTGAGCCAAAGACAGATGCTTAACCAACTGAGCCACCCAGGCACCCAGGGAAATGTGAATCAAAACCACAATATCATGTCAGATTAGCTAAAAACCAACAACACAAGAAACAACAGGTTTTGGCAAGGATGTGGAGCAAAGGGAAACCCTCTTACACTGTTGGTGGGAATGCAAACTGGTACAGCCACTCTAGAAAATAGGAGCCTCATCAAAAAGTTAAAAATAGAGCTACCCTGTAATCCAGCAATCACACTACTAGGTATTTACCCAAATTACAAAAATGAATTCAAAGGGATACATGCACCCTGATGTTATAGTAGCATTATCTACAATAGAAAAATTATGGAAACAGCCCAAATATCCATCAATTGATGAATGGATAAAGAAGATGTGGTATATATATTCAATTAAATATTACTCAGCCATAAACAAGAATGAAATCTTGCCATTTCCAACAACATGGATGGAGCTACAGAGGGTTATGCTAAGCAAAATAAGTCAGTCAGAGAAGGACAATGATTTCACTCATGTGTGGAATTTAAGAAACAACATAAACAATCAAAGGGAGAAGAAAAAAAAAAAAAACAGACTCCTAACTCTAGAGAACAAACTGATGGTTACCAGAGGGGAAGGGGATTTGTGGGGGGGCATGAGTGAAACAGGTGATGGAGATTAAGGAGTGCACTTATAATGAGCACCAAATGATGAGGGAAAAGTGCTAAATCACGATATTGTATACTTGAAACTAGTATTACACCATATGTTAACTATACTGGAATTCAGGATCCAGGAATATGACACAAAGGTGGAATAAACATTAATTCTGTGCCAAAAAAAAAAAAAACCCCAAAACAAACCAAAACCCTAACTGGAATTTAAGTAACTTCAAACCAAAGAGGCAGGATATACTGAGGAATAAAAGAGACGAAATCTGTCAACATTTCTTCTCTTCTGCCACCCTACAGTCTGACCAGCCCACGGAGGTACGCTGGGGATGACGGTGGTGGTAACGATAACAGCAAGTACAATTATGATCTGCTCTGTTCTGCATGTGTTAAAAACATATTCTAACTCTCACAAAAACCCAAGAAGGAATAAAAACTTTTAAAATCACTTTCTGATTGCAAATAATAGAAAACATGGCTAAAAGTAGCTTACATAAATGGAGGTCTATTCTCCTTGTGTAACAGGAAGTCTGGTTATAAACCATTCCAGACATGCTTAGGGAGCATGCTTGGCACCTGGGGTTGGTAACTCTGTGATTCTCCCTCCTCATAGGCAGGAAATGGCTGCAGGGGTTCCAAGCATCACCCCCAAACACAGTTGCATTCAGAGGAAGCAAAGGGTAGCAAAGGCAGAGGTTCTCCTTCTCTACTCTCCTTTACCCAGGAAGAAAATCTTCTCCCTTACATCGCATGGACCAGAAAATACTCACATACCCACCCTTAAGTGCAGGGGCAAGGAGCATCTTTCCTGAGTTTGAGTGACTTCTGCCTGTTCTGTTAACAATGAAGGAAGGAATAATGGCTTTGGAGCAAACAAGAAACAGTCTCACGTAGTACAATCACCTCTACCCTACAGATGAGGGGCCCACATCTCAGTGAGAGGATGTAAGTTACCGAAGGTCACAGCTAGTAAGTGGCCAAGCAAGGATTCAAAGCTGGAGATCAGGCTGTACATTATTCCACTAAGTGGACTGACGGCTGTGGTCCCTCCTGCTGGAAGCCAATCATCTCCAACTATAATACCCCGCCTTTTTTCCTTTCATGATGCCATAGTTCTTCTTCTTAAGGTAACCACACTCACTCTGTGAATTCAACAGAAGGGCTAAGACCAACTCCATTGGGGCGAGAGCACCTAAGGTACTGATGTTACAGCTCTGCACAAAAGTCTCATCCTGTGTCGGGGTGCTCGAGACCCCGTCCCTTGGCTACATAAGGGTTCACAAAATGGCGGCTGGCAGATCGCCACGTACCGCCAGAACTGTGGTAAACTGAGCAGCATCTACCAGTTGAGTAACAAGGACTCGCGGCTGCACGTGAACAGCCTCCTGATTGGCTGCTGTATTGTATCCTGATTGGCTGCTGTATTGTATATAAGCCGAGGGACTTTCCTGCGGAAGGAGAGAGTTACCTGTGCGGAGAGGGAACTAAGGAGACCAGTTTAGTGTTGCAACCTCCCTGCAGGCAGGGGTTGCGCGACAATCCTGTTCTTCCTACGTGGGAGGTTGGAGCCCCTTAACCTGGGGTCACCAGGGGAGCCACGACCCCACGGACGGAGCCACAGGGACTCCTGGCAACTGAGACACCAGGCAAGCCAAGCCTGACAAAGACAGCATCCTCAAGAGTAAGCAGCAAAAGCTTGGAAAACTGCCTCTGCCTCGCATCTGCCTCCGGCCCTGGCCCCAGAGAGGCTGGGCATTAGCAACGCAGCGGTCAGGCCCGGGGGCAGCGCCAGGGACAGCGCTGGGGCAGTGCAGGAGGGGCAGCGTGGGGGCAGTGCAGGGGGCAGCAGACAAGCGGAGTCCCCATGCGGATATCTAGTGCCCGGGCGGCTTTCCTCACCCCTCCATGCTCCACCACCCTTGACCGTACAACAGAGAGGACAACGGAATCCAGCCCGCGCACCTTCCTGAGAATTAAAAGGTACGTTAAGGGAAGGGATTCACAGAGTGCTCACTTCAAGACCGTCAGCACGGGGGTGGAGGGGGTGGGGGGGGCACGGGGGGGGGCACCCGCGAGAGAAGATCCAAACCCAGAGCCAAACGGGTGCCCTGTAGCCATCAGCATTGGCAAGAGTTTTTTGTTAAAAGATTTTACTTATTTGAGGGACGCCTGGTGGCTCAGTTGGTTAAGCGACTGCCTTCGGCTCAGGTCATGATCCCGGAGACCTGGGATCGAGTCCCACATCGGGCTCCCTGCTCGGCGGGAAGCCTGCTTCTCCCTCTCTCACTGCCCTTGCTTGTGTTCCCTCTCTCGCTGTGTTTCTCGCTGTCAAATAAATAAAATCTTAAAAAAAAAAAAAAAAAGATTTTACTTATTTGAGAGAAAGAGACAGACCTGAGAACTAGCAGAGGGAGAAGCAGACTTCCCGCCCAGCAAGGAGCCTGACTCAGGACTTGATCCCATGACACTGGGACCATGACCCAAGCTGAAGGCAGACACTTACTCCACTGAGCCACCCAGGTATGCCCAGGGTTGGGAAGATTTAGGCTCTGCCAAATGCCTCACAAGCCTCCCAGCTCAAAGCTTCAAAGTCTGGCTACCTTCTCCCTAAGCTCACTCAACTATGAAAAATCACCCCCAACAACTCACAAAGTATAAAATCTGACACCATACCTCTTGCTTTATTTTTACTTTGCATATACATTTTGTGTATTTGTGTGTATATATAAAATATCCCAAGAAATCATGAGACTGTACATGCATTTTAAATAAAAAAGCAATAATAAAACAGCCATAGTTTTAAGAAATGGAATAAAATTCGTATCTTGGAAGCCCTTTGCATCCCTCTATGATTTTCAGGTTCTCTCCCCACCACTTTCCGCCCCCCCCCCCCCCGCAGACGTAAATACCAATCTCAGTTTTGAGTTAATCATCCTTCTGCTTTTCTTTATAGTTTTATCACACACATATATATGTTTCCTAAGCAAAAAAAAATCATTTAATTCTGCTTTATTAAACTTCACGTGAGTGAAATAATATAGTAGGTATTTTTCTGCAACTTGCTTGTTCACTGAATATTCATTTTTTGGTTTTACTCGTGTTCACACACATGACTATACTTCAATCACTTTCACTGCTATATAATAGTAGTCTGTTGTAGAAATATGCTATAATTTATTCACCCATTCTCCTGTTTATGGATACTGTCCTGTTTCAAGTCTAAGACTCATAACCTTATGGGAAGCTTACAGAGATCCTAAATATTTAGTGTAACCATAAAATTGATTGTCTAAACTGAGCCATGTTTGAGAGTGAAGGGGAATGCTATTAATAATTCTACCAAGACAACAGGCACAAACCAGACTGCATGCCAAACTATAAAAACTGAAGGTTATCTAAGGATTTCCTTTATTTATTCATTTATTTAAGAAAGGGAGAGACGGCGCCTGGGTGGCTCAGTGGGTTAATTCTCTGCCTTCAGCTCAGGTCATGATCTCAGGGTCCTGGGATCAAGGCCCGCATTGGGCTCTCTGCTCGGCGGGAAGCCTGCTTTCTTCTCTCTCTCTCTGCCTGCCTCTCGGCGTACCTGTGATCTCTGTCAAATAAATAAATAAAATCTTAAATAAAAAGAAAAGGAGAGAGAGAGAGAAAAAAAACACAAGTGGGGGAGGGGCAAGGGGAGAGAGAATCTCAAGCAGACTTCTGGCCAGCTGAGTATAGGAGCCTGACACAGGGCCTGATCCCTGGACCTGGGATCATGACCTGAGGCGAAGGCAGACACTCAACTAACTGAGCCACCTGGGCGCCCCATCTCAGGATTTCTTAATCACTCTCCAAAAGCAAAGACTGAGGCACTGAAGTCCAAGACTGCTTTACTGATGGTTTGTTCACATTTCAAAGCCTGTTAGCTTCTATATTTGGAATAGAACCCCAAAGGAAAGCCCAAACAATTATTCTTTCTATCCTGGAAAGAAGACAAGCAAATGCTTTAGGAGGTAGATGGGAAACACACAGCCTTCCAGTCTCTGCAATCTCAGACATTCACAGTTTATCACCCCTGTTTGAAAATTTCAGCTACAAGAACAACAGCAAAGATAAAATTTAAAAGGCCTTAAAACTCAAGTCCTTGTTCTGAGTCAGGAGAGGGATAAGGGTCCTCTTTACTACAACCCTGTGTGGCAGGTGAGGAAAGTGCAGCTCAGCGAGGTCAAGGAACTTGTCTGGGGTCACACTGCACAAAAGGCATAGAACTCCAAAGAACACTGTCTCTAAGTAACCAGATAATTTATTACACAACGCAGGACATTCTGGGGAGAGAGAACGTGGGGTCATTAGCAGCATCAGGAAAGCAGGTATGAAGTGGGGCTGTGTGAGGCACACCAGGACAGGGGAGCACCCAGTTCGAGCTTTCCCAGATGCTGCTGGAACCCTCCAGGTTTAGAGCTACAAGTGATCTGGGGGGCTGGCCAGAATTGGGATCCAAATCTCTGCCATTCCCATTCCTTTTGGGTGAAGATGCACCCCCCTGAAAGGGTATTTACAGTCCCTCGCCCCTTCCTCTTCAGCACACCTAGAAGACCTGGCCGCCAGCCCAGCAGAATGGACAGGGCCATTCTGTGCTGCTCTGAGATTCATAATTACATCAGAGCAGCATTCCTCCTCTCAGAGTCTCTCCTGTCCAGAGCCGCCAGCCGCAGAGCTGACATCCCGCTCCCTGGAGCACTCATCACCCTGAGAGGCCAGACCACCTTCTCTGACCGGAGGATCTGCAGCACCCCCTGTCAGCAGGGAGCCCCGGAGACCCCCAGCCTCACTCCTGTCTGCACCCTGTGTGCTCGCACACTCTCTCTCACACACATATACGCATGCAATACTTTTTTTAAAGAAATGTTTATTGTTCATCGAGTAATACCACTGAAGCTATATGCAATTATCTGTATGTATTTTTTTCTAAGATTTTATTTTTAAGTGATCTTTACCCATCACTCCACCATCTGAGCCAGCCAGGGGCCCCTGAAGGTGTGTCATACTTCAGGAAAAAGGTTTACTTTTTAAAAATCTAAAACTAAAGCCTCTTGGAGTCAAATACTCCATCACTCGTGCCAAAACTATTTTCAGTCTTAACCGAGCTGCGTGCACTAGGCAAGTCACTTCACTTCTAGTATTTATTTCTTTCCCCGCGACAGCCCCTGACACTGCAGAGCTGACGTAGGTGGTACTGGCCACAAAGAGATGAACCATGCTTAGCAAGTGCCTGGCACCCAAAGAAGCCCTGAAAACACACGAGCTGTTTCACTCAGTGGTATCCCGTCTGTGCGCGCCCTCCTCACACGGGACTTCACCTCCGTCATGTTCTCTAGGCAGGGCAAGGACCCACTGAAATGGACGAGTTCACCTCTCCTTGGTGGGGGGCAAGGGACGGGAATGGGCAAACCCTCCTGGAGGACAATCTGGCCATACATACTGAGACCCCAAAAATGGGTATTCCTAGTAATCCCCTTCTGGGACTCCATCCTAAGGAGAGGAGACATGCAAACACGATTCATAGACTACCGGGCTGTTACTTAAGGGCAGTTGCATGTTATTTACAAAAGTGAAAAACTGGAAACAACTAATTATACCAAGAAATAATTAAAGAACTTTTAATGACATGGAAAAGTTGAATATAAAAGCAAGAGGACGGGCCACTGAGCAAGCTAAGCTGGAAGATCATGCAACACTTGATCTTGTGGGTTGTGGGTTTGAGTCCTGAATTGGGTGTAGAAATTACTAAAAATAAATAAACTTTAAAAGCAAGAGGTCCAGGGTACCTGGTGGCTCAGTCAGTTAAGTGTCTGCCTTTGGCTCAGGTCATGATCCCAACGTCTTGGGATGAGTCCTGCATTGGGCTCCCTGCTCAGTGTGGGGGGAGGGGGTCTGTTTCTCCCTCTCCCTCTGTGCTCCCCTTTCTTATGCTCTCTCTCCCTCTCAAACAAACAAACAAAATCTTCCAAAAAAAAAAAAAAAGCGAGAGGTCTGAGGCACCTGGGTGGCTCAGTCAGTTGAATGTCTGACTCTTGATTTTGGCTCAGGTCATTGATCTCAGGGTCATGAGATGGAGCCCCACATCAGGCTCCACACTTAGTGGGGAGTCTACTTAAGATTCCTTCTTTCCCTCCCCTCTGCCCGCTTTGCGTGCTCTAAAATAAATAAATATTAGAAAAAAATAGAAGCAATAGGTTTATCCATACCCATTAAAAAATAGCAACAAATATGCATAGAAAAGATAAGAAGAAATTAAACCAAAATTTGAGCTAATTATGCCTAGATGATACTACAGAAATCTACCCTTTTCTTCTCTACAGTTTTCTGTATTTTTTAACATTCTTCTATAAGTATATATTACCATTTATAACCAGAAATATAAAGTTGAACAAAGAACTTGCATCGTCTTCTAAAGCCTTTGGAGTTACAGCCAGCTGCAGCTGATCGGATCTGAGGAAGGACCCTATGCAACGGAAGACGTCTGACGGTGGGTGACCAACAGGTTGGCAAAGGTCCCCAACAACAGGCTGCAGAGGAATGACTGAAAGAATGGGGATGTGCCCCCTGAAGAAGCCTAGTTAGCAGGACAGCTGTCATGGAACATCTTCCCTGTGGAAGAGGGACCACATGTGTTCTTCTAGGCTCCAGAGGTCAAAGCCAAGACTAATGGACGAAAGGTCTGAGAAGAAGAGGTTGAAAATTTAGCTCAAGAAGCATGCACACTGTGTATAAACCTCAGGCTTCCTTCCTGCCCAGCAGTAAGGAGCTTTGCTGGAGGTGGCCAGTGGATTCTCCTGTTAGAATTTGGGCAACAACATGATACCATCTGAGTCCATTCTCTACCAGTCTCCCAGACGAGTGTACTCCATGGACAACCAACTGCAGGAGTCAGGATCCCTGAAACTCATAAACCAAACACCAGGATGAATGTTAAGTATCTGGCTCTCCTTTTAATCTTGTTCCTTTATCCTGTAGCAAGTTCTTCAAATTCTATACAAATTAGGCCACTTCTCTCCATTTTTCCACTTGACCATCTTAGTCCAAGCTGTCCTCACCTCCCTCTTCCCTGGATCATTACAATGGCTTCCTCACTCATTTCTCTTCTTCTCTTGCCACCCCTGCCTCCAGTCCATTTGCTACAAAGAAGCTCAAAGAATGGGTTTTTTAAACTCATGTAAAAAATCATTAACACAACCACAAGACTCCAGCTGCAGACTCCAGCCCGAAGAGGCCCTCCCCACTGCTCCCTGCACCCCACCCAAGCTGGATCCCTTTTGGTTCCTCGTTCACGCTCAACTCTTTCCACATGCTGACCCCCTCCATCCCCAACAATCTTGAGCCTTCTGCCACTCAAATCTCAGATGTCATTCAATAGCTGAAATCCTGTAAAGGCATCTCATTGCCCTAAGCCTCCTTCACGTGGCTCCTACGTCTTCTGTGAGCTAGCCACCACTAACCAGGGTGCAACCTACTGCCTCCCATCTCTCAACTAAGCGTGAGGCCTCTGAGTCCTTCAAATGCACCAGCATCCTCCTTGTCACTCGGTTTTTAAGCATATCGCTCCCTCTACCGGAAAAACCTTCTTGGGCCTGATTCCTGTCACCTTCAGAGCTACTTTCTCAGGAAGCCTTCCCTTACCTCCAAGTACTGGCTTCAGTGCCTCCCTGATGTGTGCCTATGGCACCTGCAGTCTCCCGTCACAGCCTTCACTACATGCCTTTGTAACTGTATTTCCTGCTATTTGGTAAACCCTACGGCGGCAGAGATTGCATCTGTAGTGCTCAGAACCATTAAGCAAATGACTTCACTTTAGAAATACGGCTTTTCCTCCATGAATGAGCATGTGCAGGTAAAGAAAACAAAACAAAAACAGGAAAATAACATCTCAAGAGGAAATATTACAGTAAGTGGTCTTTTCCTCCTAGAATAACAAAGCAAATCTAAACTTCACTCAGTTACCTTGTCCTTAAGTGAAGGTTCACAGGTTGTCACTTTCATTCTCACTACCTGGCACAGTAATTATGCTTTACCAGCATTTGAATGCCCTGGGGTAATCTTCAGTATGCACAAAATAATCAACAGGTATACTCAATTGACCAAAAAGATGTGTAACACTGAATTCACAAAATGGCAGGATATACAAGGAGAGTAAATCGGGAAAACACTGCTGGACCTACAACTAATAAGCAAGCAAAAAAATAAATCTTCCATAGTCAGCTTCCCCAAAGACATAAACAACTCCTGCTAATTTGATAAAATTGTACATATGAATGACCTTCAGAATCCCAAAGCCAGAACTCTGGCTTGGGTCTGGTACAGATTCAGGGTGAAAGTGACAACAAATGGGGCCAATACCCGGGCCTGCCTCCCCATCCCTGAAGACCTTATGGAACCATCCTAACTGACTGCCTGCCTCCAAACTCCTTCTATCTCAATTCATATCAGACTGCTTTGGGGGACAGATTTCCCTTTACGTTTATCCCAAGTCAGGCTATTTTAATAGTGCGCTGGTCTGGGAGCAGGAGGTCCTGGTTTGTCTCTCTCAACACGTCGAGGGTCTAAAGACACTGTGGGCTCTGGTCTAAGGAAACCTGGGTTTCCATGTAATCTTGGTCTAGTAGTCTAAGTGCTATGAGTCCTGTTCTTCACCCACAAAATGAAGACACCTTGCTTCTGTCTCCTTCCCCAAAAATATTGCTCATAGGAAAGAGCACAAGTTTTTGATCCAGATACAGATTTAAATCGCTTAATGGCTGTGTGATTTTGGGCAGGTGCTTATCCTCTTGGAGCACACTTCTCTCATCCTTAAAATACCTTACTTTATAGGGCACTATAAGGATCAGATGAGACGTGGAATGTGAGGCCCTAATGCAGAGGCTGGCGGCTGTGATCCCAGGAGCTTACTACACACAGTAGCTATTACTATCGCCTCTTCCATTCCGTGGTACTACCAGTTATGGTAACCACAGCCAGTGATTACTAAGCACGCGTGTGTCAGCACCATGCAAGCACCTTTCACTTATTAAGTCATTTAATTCCTATAGCCAGGTAAGGACTAAACAATCCCACTCTTCAGACAGGGACATTGAGGCATGAGATGTCAACCACCTTGCCAACGTCCCACAGCTGGAGACATGAGCCCAGTCAGATTCCAGAGACCCTGTTCTTTATTTAGTGTCACAATACACCTTATTCCCGCCCATTTGGAGGTGGGGTCACGTCTCCCCAAGTGACGTCAGAGATTCCTCAGGGCGTGGCCTGCACTGGATGCGCCCGGGGTCCTCCACAGCAGCTAGCAGGGAAACTTTCCCACCATGAGCCCTTCAAGCCCCTGTGATAATGGCTTAGCAGACAAGTCACAAGAGAATCAATTTCCAAAACACCTATATTGTCAGATGACCTTGTCATAGATCACTCGTCTACGGAACCAAGATGTGCCTGGAGACACAAAGGATCTCTGCCACAGGAATGCGAGGTCCCTCCACCTGGAGTCCAGCTCTTGGACTAAGAACGACATCCCTGAAGCCTTGAAGATCTGAAAACAATTCTGACCAATGTTTATATGCTTCTAGAGTTTGAACTGTCTGAGACCTCCATCATTCATTCAAATTAAATACCTGCCAGACAGAATGAAATGTGCCGCAGACTTTGTACATCCACAGAAGGGCTACCATTTGTCCCTCGGCAGAGATGGGCAATAGAACTTTTGGTGTTGTCATCGTCAGGGACACTTTGGAGTATGTCGCTGCATAAATAAAGTGTGAGGGAATGCAGTTGATAGGACCCAAACCTTATTAACATTAGAGTCCATTAATTTAGAATGTGATCACTCATAGTTCTAAATTTTATTTTTAAATTGTCTATAAAGAGGGACACCTGGGTGGTTCAGTTGGTTAAGCAACTTCCTTTAGCTCAGGTCATGATCTCAGAGGCCTGGGTTCCAGCTCCATGTCAGGCTTCGTGCTTCAGTGAGGAGTCTGCTTCTCCCTAACTCTCTGCCTCTTCCCCTGCCTGTTTCCTTCCCCCCCAAATAAATCTTTTAATAAATATTTATGAAGAAAAATGAATTGAATAACTGAATAAACAGAATCAATTCATCCATTCTACTAATGTTTGCGTGAATCTATCATGCGCCAGCATTGGGATAGCATAGATTTCTCTTTTAATGGACGTGGGGGGTGTCCCCAGAATCTCCGCACTTGCCTCCAGGATGCTTCCGGGTTCTTACCCCTCCAGAATGACTGTGTGCAGTTAGGAATAATGCAGATTTTTTCAAATAAACCTGTTCCAACTCTTTTCATGATACACATCAAAAATTACTTGGTAGGGCCAATTAGGTAGTAATGTGTGTTTATAGATTTGCCTTTCTCACATCGGCATCTGCTTAAAAAAATTACCAACCCAAGCCTTTAGTAACAACAGCAAAGCATTTCTTAATTCCAGTTCTTTTTCCTTTCTTGTCAGTGAGTGAAGTGTTTTCCTGACTCCGTCTCATTAAAAGAGAACTCTATAGGGCAAGAAGTTGTGCCTCCATTTTAAAATAAGTTATAAGTCCAGAAAATTAAACTGTGGTACGTCCATACAACAGACTGCTATGCAATTGTAATAAAACATTTGGGGAAACCAGTTGGTCCTAACATATTAACAAGAACAAATGCTGGGGGCGCCTGGTTGACCCATTTGTTAAGCGTCTGCCTTCGGCTCAGGTCATGATCCTGGACTCCCAGGATCGAGCCCCGCATTGCTGAGCAGGGAGCCTGCTTCTCCCTCTCTCACTCCCCTCCCTCTCTAACTGTGTTTCTGTCAAATAAAATCTTAAAAAAAAAGAACTGCTAAATGAGAAAAGCAAAAGGTGAAACATTCTTTAAGGATCCCATCAGTACTGAAAAAAATAACAAAATGATGATGAAGAAGATACATAAGTGAATGTATAGTGAAATTCTTGGGAAGGACATTCAAGAAAATCTGATGGTCTAAAATGAAAAAACCCTCATTTTTCATTGTACTATTGTAATATGGATTCTTTACCAATTTCATGTGATTCTTCATAATATTAAAGCTTACTAAAAGAGACTAGCAAGAGTTATTATTTATTGCCCCATGCTGAGCACAGAGTCTGACACATAATTGAAATTCCACTATTTACTACATGAATGTGAATAAATGATGCTACTAATTACCATTTAACACATTTATCTCTTCTATTCACTGCATCAGGTCAACTCTAATAATAAAAGTGAAAACAGTCTGGAGTCAATTCAAGTTCCTGTACGTGTTTAAAGAAATACAACCACAGTAAATCTGAAAAATATTCCATAACTCACAATTTTCCTTTATGCTCCCAGCCCTCTTTTCTCTCAAGCTCTGCTCTATACACACACACAGACACACACACACACACAGAGTCAGGAAAACACTTCACTCACTGACAAGAAAGGAAAAAGAACTGGAATTAAGAAATGCTTTGCTGTTGTTACTAAAGGCTTGGGTTGGTAATTTTTTTAAGCAGATGCCGATGTGAGAAAGGCAAATCTATAAACACACATTACTACCTAATTGGCCCTACCAAGTAATTTTTGATGTGTATCATGAAAAGAGTTGGAACAGGTTTATTTGAAAAAATCTGCATTATTCCTAACTGCACACAGTCATTCTGGAGGGGTAAGAACCCGGAAGCATCCTGGAGGCAAGTGCGGAGATTCTGGGGACACCCCCCACGTCCAGCAGCTCCGGCTGGTCTCGCCCCGCGTGATGGCCAGCATGGAGCAGGAACCTGACGGCTGATAAAGGGGAAACAAATGTCATACTGCTGTGAGTGTGCAGTACATTGTTTTTGGCTGTTTTGTTGGACTCCTTCCCCCAGTAGCAGCAACTAGGGGGAAGGAAAACAACAAACAAGACATCTGGTAACTTCTTTAGGGAAAATCTTAACAGATTTGTGGGTGTAACTCTACACAGTCTGTTTAATAAATAAACCCCAGGCAATGACATCAATTAAAAATCTTTTAAAAGATGGTTTTAACAAGAGCAGCGTCCTAAAGACTAAAGTTCCGATATCCTAATAATTGCACAAACCACCCTGTGTGGAACTCACTATCTAAGGGCACCGGGCAAAGCACCTGGCAGACGAGTGACAGTTTAATTCTCACGACTCCATGAGTTGTATTGACTATCCCCATTTTGCAGATGGAGAAACTGAGGCTTACTGCCATGAACTGATCTGCACAGACTCACACAGCGAGTGAGCACAAGAACTGGAAATGCAAACTCAGTTTTGAAGAAGCCCAGGGCATTCTGGAGCCTACCGCTGTACCTGAGGGAGCAGTCAGAATTAGAGGGAGGAGGAAGGCGCTCTCTCCATGTGCGGGAACTGACCTATTGTTAAGAGAGTACAGGGCAGACTGAGGGCAAAACACGAGCTGGCCCCTCACAAAGTACCACCTACTTAAAGTGGAATATATATGTAATGTTCTTCAGGCACCAACTGCCTAAGGACAAAGGCAGGGGAAAAACAAACGGTCAACTGCAGTCACGTAGGACGTGAAACTTCACTCTAGTTTCTGTCTTAATGATTGATAAGAAACAATCTTAATAATTACTCAGACCTCCAGGAATCCATAGACTCAATTTCCTGGAGCCCTAACGTCACCTTCACCTCCATGGTCTAGAAAACCCTACATAATCACAGTCACTGCTCATAATCACAATGCACCTCCTTCTGCCCACGGGTCCTGTCCGTGTGTTGTCATAAAAACACCTTTTCCATCATAAAATGTCTCAAGAATTCTTTCTTCACTGTTGGGCTCCCCAATCCTGCATCACTAGGGCTTTGGCACAGTGAACAGAGCAAGCCAGGTGTGGGAGACAGAATAGGAAGCCTGGCAGCGGGAAGCCTGGGGTTGTCCTGGTTCCCCCACGAGCAAACCTGCTCGCACAGCTTGGCCTGTCCCAGCCGTGTTCTCAGCCGTCAGATGAGGACGCTGGTCTAGAATACAGACCAGCCCTATGACTGCACGTCATGGATACAGACAAGTAGACAGAAATGATCTTGCTGGGCTGGCAGAGCAGAAAAACGTGCAACCGTACAGAGCGTACCACTGAACAGCACATCCTGTCAACCTTGCAGAGAGACACGCTGACAGAGGGCATTTATCAGCAGCAGGCTGCTCCCTATGTAACTGCAACAATGACCTCCAGCAGCCACTGCGAAGTCCAGTGGTCGGCTGTTGGTCATCTTAACCGACTGATCAGCATCTGAGAGAGCACACTATGTCTGAAACTTTTTCTTCATGGACTTCTAAGTAACTTCCTCTCCTCAATTTTCCATCGTATCACTGGCTGCTCCTTCCAAGTCTCCTCCACCACTTGACGCTCACTGCCCCAGCTAGCGCCGTGCCCCCCAGTTAGTCCCGACCTCTTTGTCCCCGTTAACTCTCTTCATGCTCTCATCTGATTTCACAGATTTAAATGCAATCCATGTGCTGAGGACTCCCCAATATGTGTCTCCTTCCCAGAACTCCAGGCTTTTACACTCAGCTGCCTACTCAGCATCGCTGCTAGGACGGCTAACAGGTGTCTCATGTCCCCACAGGAGCTCCTGCATTCCCTGAGTCAAGGACCACTCTTCCCCATCCCCATGGATCCCCAGCCATTCTAGCCAGCCCAGCTTATGGTCTCACCATCCTTGCTACTTAGAACATCATTGCCACCCCACCTCCACCCTCAACCACCCGGCCAGGGTCCCACAGGCTCACTCCCTCAGGAATTTGTTAAAATATCTTCTTTCCAGTGAGGCCCTTCTCTGATTAGATCATTCCATTTTAAATTGCAACCTGCTCCTCAGGGCACTCTCTTTTCCTCTCCCTGCTTTGTTTTTCTTCATTAAAGTCTACCATGTGATAAATACTATATTCCCGTAGTTCATTACTCCCTACATTTCCCAATTAGAATGTAAGCTCCAGGGAGGGGGAAGGGTTTGTCTGTCTTGTTCACTGATGTATCTCCAACACCTAGAACGGTACATACAACATAGTAGGCATTCTTTGTTGAAAAAATGTCTCATCCTAAAATCACCTACTACACAAAGCTTGTGAAGGGTAGAATATGCCACCCCCAAAATACGTTACTTTAGAATAAGGATTACTTTTGAGCTAAAGACAACTGAGAAGCAGATAGAAGAGGGAAAAAAACCTCCCTGCTTTCCCCGTTTGCCTAAAAGCAGGACCTAAATTTGTAAAAGTGTCCCCCATCCTCTACCAGGAAGAACAGAAGATAATCACCAGAGACTCTAGACCCTTCTCAGCCCAGAGAAGGCCCCAAAGGAATCTATGTAACAAGCCTTGCTAAAACTAGGGCACCTGGGCAGCTCAGTCGGTTAAGCAGCTGCCTTCAGGTCAGGTCATGATTCCGGGGTCCTGGGATGGAGCCCTGCATTCCCCAGCATCAGCCTCCTTGTTTAGCAGGGAGCCTGCCTCTCCCTCTGCCTGCAGGTCCCCCTGCTTGGGTTCTCTCTCTCGCACTCTGTCAAATAAAAAAATAAAAACTTAAAAAACAATCCTTGCTAAAACTAACACTTACCTACCACTACTTCCCCCATATTTGTGCCTTCCCACAATATGCCATGCCTTGAAGCTCAAGGACCTTTTGCCTCGCTGCTTCCCTAAAAACATACAGTTCTTTGGTTAAGATGGTACTCCCAAGTTCTCAGCACCTCTTTCACTTTTCTGGAGGCTCCCATATGTACGCATAATGCACAGGTCAACAAACTTATTTTTCTCTTGTTCATCTGTATTTTGTCCGTGTGACCCACCAGGCCCCCGCCAATGAGCCCACGAGGAGAGCAGGGAAGTTTCCCACACCCACTAGGGTGTGTGCACACCAGAGAGTGCCCTGTGAGAGACAGGGAGGTGAAGAAATGCCTCTCACAGACAGACATCAGCTTTCTTTTCCTCTCATCTAAAACAGGAGTCACTCTGGAATTCAAGGAGAACTATATACTGTAGGGTCCCATCAGAGTTCAGGGTCCCAAATAATAAAAGAGAAATGTACTATCTTTCAAATAACATTTTATTTTTTTAAATAAAGTTTTAAAAGTGTCTGAAGTAGGATCAGTGTGTTATGATATGTAGATTGACTTTTAACATATTTATGTATTATACACCCAACTATTTCATTTAAGTAGGTTCCACACAATACAGGGCTTCAACTCACGACCCTGAAATGAAGACCTGAGCTGAGATCAAGAGTCAGACACTTAACCCCCAGAGTCACCCAAGCACCCCACACTCACACATTTTTTTAAAGTAAACTTGGGGAACTAGGGTTCCTATAGTAATATTGAAACTGTGTTTCCATATCAGCAGGCTATACTGCTATTTATCTATAACAGGTTACACTGATTTTTCGTTTTTTGGGGGGGTTTTGACTTTTCAAACCGGAAATCTGTCTTTCACATGTAAGGATTCTATAATGGTAAATGACGGTCACCCAGTAAGTGTCAAAGCTCCAACACTACCATGAAGGAGACTGGGTTGAAGTCACAGGTCCACCAACTTACTATCTAGAACTCGCTGACATACTCGGCTTCCCTGATCTTTGGTTTCCTCACCTGGAGAATGGATGAGTTAGACATCTAGCCAGATTTCTGTGATGATGAATGAAAAGCTCCACATCACACACCCAGTGGAGGGCTTGGCAAACAGGAAGCACTCAACACATAATAACTATTACTATTATTCTTTCTCTTCAGACTTCATCTGAAGACTATAACTCTCTAAGACCTTACAGACCCCAAACTGAAGTCCTATCAGCTGCAGTAAAATATTCCCCTCTTCAGTTTATGCCTAATGAAAATGCATCCAGGGGTGCCTGGGTGGCTCATTCATTAAGCATCTGCCTTTGGTTCAGGTCATGATCCCAGAGTCCTGGGATCAAGCCCCACATAAGGCTCCTTGCTCAGCAGGAAGCCTGCTTCTCCCTCTCTCACTCCCCCTGCTCATATTCTCTCTCTCCCTGTGTCTCTTGCTGTCAAATAAATAAGATCTTTTTAAAAAAATGCATCCACTTCACAGTAAAGATAAGCAAAACAAATCAGCTTAAATGTCCTAATAAGATATATGAATGAGGGTTTTAAAGACAAAATTCTTGAGGGGCTAAGAACTAAGCCCCTCTAAGAACTAAATGAACCAGTTATTCCCAAATAACAAAGAGTAAATGTGGTATCTTTAAAATAATACTTTAAAATCTGAATTAGGATCAGTGTGTTATTTTCATACACAGAAAGGAAGGTAGAGAACAGGAAGAAAAGAGGAATGATAAGAAAAAGATATTTGCAAATGATATATCCAATAAGGGGTTAATATCCAAAATATATAAAGAACTTATACAACTCAACTCAAAAAATGAATAACCCAATTAAAATATGGGCATAATGACTTGAATAGACATTTTTCCAAATTAGACATACAGATGGCCAACAGTCACATGAAAAGAAGTTCCACATCACTCATCACCAAGGAAATGCAAAAAAAAAAAAAAAGAAAGAAAAGAAAGCACAGAGACCTATCACCTCACACCTGTCAGAACAGCTCAAATAAAAAAACACACACGAAATAGCAAATGTTGGCAAGAATGTAGAGAAAAAGGAGCCCTCAGGGCACTGTTAGTGGGAATGCAAATTTCTGCAGCCCACTGTGGAAAACGTGGTATGGAGTTTTCTCAAAAAGTTAAAAACAGAATTACCATATGATCTAATAATTCCACTACTGGGTATTTCCCCAATTACACTGATTCAAAAAGATATATATATACTCCTATGTTTAATGCAGAATTATTTACAGATGCCAAGTGTCCATCCATAGATGAACAGATAAAGATGTGGTATGTATATACAATGGAATATTACTCAGGCACAAAAAGGAATGAGATCTTGTTATTTGCAACAACATGGGTGGATCTAGACAATTCAGTGCTAAGTGAAGTAAGAGAAAAAACAAATATCATATGATTTCACTTACATGTGGAAGTTGAGAAACAAAACAAAGAAAAAAGAGATTAAAAAAAAAAGGACTCAAATTCAGAAAGCAAACTGGTGGTTTCCGGAGGGGAGATGCATAGGGAGCAGGGTGAAAAAGATAAAGGGGATTAAGAGAACACTTATCTTGATGAGCACTGAATAATGTACAGAATTGTTAAATCATTATATTGTACACCTGAATGTAATTCAACACTATATGTTAATTATATCTCAATTGAAAAAAAAAAGACACTACCTAGAAAAAGTGTGAATCTGAAAGATTACTTCGGCATTAAGACCAGTGACAACCTTATTCCCTTTTAAAATAGGGTGATTATAACGATAAATCAGGAGGAAGCTATATATTCCACACTTATCAATGCACTTTTTTTTTTTTTTAGCGAGAAAGAACATGTGTAAGCAGAAAGGGGTAGGTGGAAGGCCTGAAGGACAGACAGAATGCGCCAGCATGGACCCCGACCTGGGGCTCAATCCCATAACCCCGAGATCAAGACCTGAATAGAAACCAGGAGTTGGAAGCTTAATCAACTGAGCCACCCAGGCTCTCCGTCTCAAATTTCTGAAGGCTAGAAGTCTAAGGTCACAGTGTCAGCAAGGATGGTTCCCTTTCCGTTTGAGGATTTCTCTCTCAATGGCAATCTTTCTGTCTACTATCTCTAAACTTCCTTTTTTTTTAGTAATCTCAACACCAAATGTGAGCCTTGAACTCACAACCCCAACATCAAGAGTCATATCATCCAAAGTCAGTCATGGGGCGCCAGGGTGGCTCAGTTGGTTAAGCGACTGCCTTCAGCTCAGGTCATGTTCCTGGAGACCCAGATTCGAGTCCCACATCAGGCTTCCTGCTCGGCGGGAAGCCCACTTCTCCCTCTCTCACTCCCCCTGCTTGTGTTCCCTCTCTAGCTCTGTTTCTCTCTGTCAAATAAAATCTTAAAAAAAAAAAAAAAGAGTCATATGATCCTCCCACTGAGCCAGCCAGACACCCCTAAATTTCTTTTTAGGGTACCACTCATATTGGATTAGAGACTTACTGTACTCCGGTATGACCTCATCTGGACAAGCTCCGTCTGCCATGACACTACACCCAAATAAAGTCACATTCTGAGGTACTGGGGGCTAGAATGATCAGCATGATTTTTTTAGATGACCCAATTCAACCCATAACAGCTGGATTTTTCTCACCATTCAAGTCTCGGTCCAAGGCCTACATCCACAGAGCGGCCCCTCCTGAGCACACAACAGGAGGCGGCTCTTCCCAGGCACCAGGCACTCTATGCCCTCACCCTATTGTATTTTCTTCATACACTTACCAGTCCCAGAAATTATCCTACCTGCTCATTTGGTTTTGGTCTGTCTCTCCACATCAGAATGTCAACCCTATGAAGTCAGGGACTCTGTCCTGCCTCTTTCTCTCCAGAGTCCAGCAGCGCCTGACACCCAGCGGTGCCCCAGTCACTATCAGCTGAATAAATGAAAACAAGCTTTAAACAAACATCACTGTCCATTCACGAGCACAATGCCAGAGAGAGCCACGGCTAGGAATGAAAACAAAGCAAGAGGATAGGCTTTGAATAGTTGGCGGGAAGGCCTCTGAGACGCAACCATGAAGCAAACCAGAGGGCTTTCCAAGACAGTGAGGTGGGCAGCGTGGCTGACAGCGTGACCGGCGCGAGCTCCAGGCATGACCAAGACGTGAGGAAATGGAGGGCCGGCGGGAGAGGAGGCGAGTCACGCAGGAAGCTGAAAGTGAAGGCATCTGCATTTACTACTCTCTGTCTGGACCCTCAGCTTACAGAGCACTTTGGTATTCCAGGCCAAATAAAGTTCTTCCTTATTCATGAAGTTTACACAAGAGTCCTGAACCCCTCCCCCCTCCCTGTGCCCTGGGCATTTTATTCTTACTTCTACTAGAGCATTTCCAACATTTCTGTGGAACAGCAAGTTTTCCATTTTATATGCCACTTGCCCCCTCCGTTGAACTCCTTGAGGGCAGGGACCCCAAAATTTACACAGTAGATGTTGAAGGAAGGGAACTCCTGGCTGGCGCTCCTTCTCCCTGTGGCACGGAGTTTTTCCTTCTGCCACACAGAGTTTTTCCCACTTAAAAATAAGGCTTTTAGGAGTGACCTCACACAAAATGGCCCAGCAGGAAGCTCTAGGAGTCATCCCTCCACCGAGGGAGTGACTAGATCCTAATGGATAGTTAGGACAAGTAGGGCACACTTGATGAAACAGAGGTTGCTGACCTTTCCTAAGCGAGCCGTGTCAGTGAACCCCTCTTGCCCCCATTCTTCAGCCAACCCACACAGCGGCGGGGAAAGCAGCCTGCATTCTCAGAATGGTGGCTGGTGCCCGGGTGGGCAGTGAGGACCTTGTCTTCCAGCAACTTGGGGTTGTGCATTTTGGTTGGAGAGCCTGCACGTGTCACTGTCGTTCTCACAGGACATTAACTCCCATGTTGCTACCCAGAAAGCTAACATGTTTAGCCACATGAGATTTATCCACTCATTTACTCATTTTCCCAACAAATCCTGAGTACCTTTTATGTGCCAGGCACTGAAGACACAGGAATCAACAAAACAGACAAAACCCCTAGTTCACATTCTGACAGGGAAAGTGACAGTTCATCAAAGCTCAGGAGGGTGGAAGCAGGAAGGGGTGCACTGCTCTTATCTTCAGTCACTCCAGGCCCCTCGGATTGGCACTATATTATTATATCACGTTTTTTTTTAAATTTTTTTATTGTTACTTAAATTTTTTTCCCAGTGTTCCAAGATTCATTCCCCATTCCCCACACCCAGTGCTCCACGCAACAGGTGCCCCCAGTACCCACCACCAGGCTCTCCCATCCTTATATCACGTTTTATTCATGCCGAGTCTCCTGGTTGAATGCTAAAAACCATGAAATTTAATTCCTTGGGTCTCTGGTGGATTCTCATCACCCGAACACCCAGGCTAGAGACCCCGGAGCCAAGCATGACTCAAAGTCCCTTGGTCATGTCCAGAGACAATCACATGATATCTACAACAGCAGAGATGGTATTTTGCCTCTTTGTTTAATTAGAGCTATGTACCTAGGTTTTTTGTTTTTTTCTTATCTTCCTGGGATGATTTAACTAGATTCCTACCTAAGGGAGAAGCCAAAACCACTGTCCTCCAAAAGCTGACTTCCTGATGAGCATCTTGTTTAGACAAGTCATTGAAGCCCTCTGAGTGTGTTTCCTGGTCTGGTAAGTGGGGACAGTAATTACACCTCAGAGGGCGGGAGAGAGACTTGGATGAGTCAAGGACATGAAAATAAATGCTCAGAGCAACACCTGGTATGTATAAAGCACTCCGCACACATTACTGAGAAACAAAAGGGGCTCCTGGGTGGCACAGTCGGTTGAGCATCTGACTCTTGGTTTCAGCTCGGGTTATGATCTCAGGGTCATGGGACTGAGCCCCTGCGTCAGCCTCCGTGTTCAGTTTGGGGTCTGCTTGTGATCCTCTCTCCCTCTGCCCTTCCAACTCATGCTCTCTATCTCTCTAAAATAAGTAAATCTGGAAAGAAAGAAAAAAAAAGAAGGAAAGGAGGAAGGGAGGAAAGAAAAGAAAAACAAAAGCTTCCCAACACTATTCAATCATTTTATCGAAAGAGCATGATTCCCTGTTAATCATACAAGCCAAGAGACAAGAATTTTGCTATCGCAGCAAGCAGCAAAGCAGATTTGGAGGACAGGGGAAGCACGTTCCAGGTTGTAGGAAGGGTCTGGGTTGGCTGCTAGATCTGGCTTCCCTAGGAGCCCAGAGCCCTGCCTACCAACTTGAAATGCATCTTCGTGTTGAACTTCCCAGGGAGACTCTGCCGCCTCCCCTTCTCTCCCTCCCTCCTCATTCCCCTTTTCCTTTAAAGCTGATTGGGCCAAGGGAAGCAAAGCCTTTGTGGCCAGGGCCTCATTTTTCATCTTAGGAGCATTCCTCCCCCCTCCACACATCTGCTTTCTTCTCTTCATTTGCATTAGGAACAGTTTGGTATACCTTTCTCAGCGTGTGATTCTCTCTCCTTGATAATCCTTCCCCCCAGCATCTTAGAAGCCAGAGTTCCAGAGCAACATGAAGCTACACCATGAAGCTGACTGCTTTGGGTGAAATCCAGGAGGGGTTGCAGAACAACTCAAAAATCATCTGACGGACCCATTATGGTATGAGAAAGAAGTCAGACAGAGGAAGACCAAGTGTGTCTTACATGTGTAATTTTGAAAAGCCAAGGCCACAGGAGAGAGCAGAATGATGGTTGCCATAGGTTGGGGAGCTGGGGAGAGGTTGGTCAAAGGTACAAACTTCCAGCTATAAGATGAATAAATTCTAGGGGCCCTGGGTGGCTTGGTTGGTTGGGCGGCTGCCTTCAGCTAGGTCACAGTCCTGGAGTCCCAGGATCAAACCCCGCACCAGGCTCCCTGCTCAGCAGGAGGCCTGCTTCTCCCTCTCTCACTCCCTCTGCTTGTGTTCCCTCTCTGGCTGTGCTTCTCTCTGTCAAATAAATAAATAAAATATTTTTTTAAAAATATGAATAAATTCTGGGGATCTAAGGTACAAGACAGTGACTATATCTAACAGTACTGTATTATATACTTCAAAGTTGTTGAGAGTGATCTTAAATGTTAAGAACACACACACACACAAGTAATTGTGTGGAGTGATGGAGATATTGACTAAACTTAAACTTTATCATTTTGCAATATTTACACATATCAATTCATCACACTGTACACCTTAAATTTATACCTGTGTGTCAATAATATCTCAATAAAGTGGTAAAAAAATCACCGAATACTCATGGTTTCTCCCCAGCTTCTTGTGCCTCTGCAGCCTACAGACATCTTCTCTCTGACTTTTTTTTTAAGATTTATTTACTTACTTATTTGACACACACAGAGAGATCACAAATAGGCAGAGAGGCAGGCAGAGAAAGAGGGGGAAGCAGGCTCCCTGCCGAGCAGAGAGCCCAATGTGGGACTCGATCCCAGGACCCTGAGGTCATGACCCTAGCCAAAGGCAGAGGATTAACCCTCTGGGCCACCCCTTCTCTCTGACTTTTTAAAATAAAATGCAAGAAGCCACCTTCCATGTCACAGCCTAAGAAATGACAACTGTTTGGAGGATTACACCCCCTCCCCACTTGATGACATCTCTGAGAGGAGAGAGATGGGGGCTCAGTCATCTTTGCATTCTTAGCATCAAACACAGAAACTGGCCCAAGAATAGACTGTTGAAAAACTGTTAAGTAAATTCTATTTTTATAGCACCTATTGAAGTCTAAAAATTCCAAATCAGAAGTTATAAAATGTATGCTAGATATCTTAAGATTAATTGCAAAATCAATTATGTGCCACATACTACTTGGGATTTTACGACGATTAGCACCGTCTCACAATTAAAGAAAACGTACTGTAAAATATGCTTTGTTATTCGCTGGTATGAACACAGACCCAATAATTAATTCCAGCCTTCACTACTCCAGAGTGCCTCAGGATGTTCCCACTTTACAGCGGGGAAACACAATAGCCACCTCCTGTGCTCCTGTGGAGATTAAATGAGCCTACACATTTATAACACTTAGAACAGGGGCTGGCAGATGGTGACCACTTACAACAGCGTTGCCATTGTTATCAAGCGCTACCCTGACCAACACCAGTAGACCAAGTTAAATAGAAGTTCATTTAGTTCACCCACCCAGGAAGGGATTAACAGAAGCAAGACACACAAAATCCAGGGCCCTGACAACTAAATCTCCTCAGAGCTTCAGATGTCCTTAAAAGCCATTAGCAGATTCTCATCATACAAGAATTGCCCACAAATTGCTTATTTCTTAGGATGTGACTGTACCTTGAAGCAGGAATATATATTTAGTAGACCCTAAATGTATGCCAGAAAGAATTGAGTTAGCAGCTTCACTAAGAGGTTCCTTAAAAAAAAAAAAAGGAGACAGCAATTTTTACCTTCTCTTCAGGCCAGATGATGTCCCTGCTTCTGTAAGCTTTGGGGCAGCTTCATCTGACAAGGGCCTATGAGTTTATGAAACCTTCGAATGACCAACATCTAGGTTAAAAATAATCACTGAGAAACAAAAACTGAAAAACTGAGAAACGAAATGCAGAAGTATGCACAACGTCACTCCGCCTGCTCTCTCCCCAACGGCGGCCTCTTTCCTGTTTCTCAGTCTAGCAATCCCTAGTGGGTGTCCTGGAGACCACTGGTCCCCATACAAGGGTTCTAGGGTCAGGTCAGTGTCCCCTCCCTTCCCTTCCATGCCCACCAACATATCCAAAATTCTGAGCTTCTTCCAGGAAGAAACCCACTTAGCTGCACTTCACTTATTGTTTGAATACTTAACCACAGACGCTCTTTCCTGAGGCACATTACTAGAATCCAGATTTTGGAAACGTTGACAGTCTAAAATTAATCACTCCTTTCCACTGAGGAAGGACTAGATTCATTCACCTGATCTGGAGGAGTCACTTCCATCAAACTTACTTTGAAATCAACACTTAGAAGCAGATGGAAAGAAATGTGAAGCCTATGTACACCCACAGCCCCTCACTCAAAACATGATTTCACGTCCTGGATCAAGTCAAAAAGAAATTATCCTCAGGGGGTGCTTGGGTGGCTCAGCTGGTTAAGTCACTGCCTTCAGCCCGGGATCAAGTCCTGCATCGGGCTCCTAGGTCTGCAGGGAGTCTGCTTCTCCCTCTGACCTTCTCCGCTCTCATGTTCTTTTTTTTTTTTTTTTTAAGATTTTATTTATTTGACAGAGAGAAACACAGCCAGAGAGGGAACACAAGCAGGGGGAGTGAGAGAGGGAGAAGTAGGCTTCCCGCCGAGCAAGGAGCTCGATGTGGGACTCGATCCCAGGTCTCCGGGATCATGACCTGAGCAGAAGGCAGTCACTTAACCAACTGAGCCACCCAGGTGCCCCCTCATGTTCTTTCTCACTCACTCTATCTCTCTCTCAAATAAATAAATAAAATATTTTTTAAAAAACTATCCTCAGGATCCATCTGGCAAGGGACCCAAAAATTCTAGGAATGGCTTATGGGAAGCATGATTTCCAGATTTGTAGAATAAGAGAAAGGAAGATATAAGAGCAAATCTGTCAACAGAAGGAATTTAATTCTCCTAGTTTTTCAAAAAGATATTTATTTATTTATTAAGAGAGAACAAGAGAGAATGTGTGCGCATGGGTGGCAGGGAGAGGCAGAGGGGGAGGGAGGGAGAGAGAGATTCTCAAGCAGATTCCCCACTGCGCACGGAGCCTGACATGGGGCTTGGTCTCACAACTCTGAAATCATGAGCTGAGCCAAAATCAAGAGTCAGACACTTAACTAAATGAGCCACACAGGCCCCTCTCCTACTGGTACACTGTGGTGTACACGGCAATCTAATTAGAGTATGTCCAAAGTCATCAGGAAGAAATCTACTAATGTCAGTTTAATTGGGGTCACAGAGAGGAATGTTCAGGGGTTCCTTGTCAAACTATCTGTAAAGACTCCAATCTCTAAGCATTATCTTAATGCTGTAACTGGAAAAAAAATCTGGAATCCTAAATATCTGTAATGTAGATTTCCTTTTTTTCCTAGAGGCTGATACATCATAGAAAATTAGGGATATGGGGAAGTATCTCTCCTTCCCTCCGGTCACAGTGATCTTTACTCAACCATAACTGTCCCAAAGGGCCCCCTGCTGGCCTTCCTAATGATGACATGTACTAGGAAGGCACAGCAACAGCAGAGAGGAAGCTGAAATTTCTCAAATAACAGCGAGAACCCAGAAAAACCATCCTGGGTTATATAATTCCCTGTTTCCCAGGATTCTAAACCACTCAGGACCTTGAGTGTGACCTCCCCTAAGGAGAGCAGAAGTGCTGTCAAGGGACTGCTTAGCTGAGGTTAGCAAAAAGCCTTATTTCACAAGCTCTCCATTTGAACAGGAAGTCACATAAAATTGTCCAAACATTTTGCTCCAGTGCTGTCCAACTGAACTCCCAATGACAATCAAAATGTTCTGAACAGTGTTCAATATGGTAGCCACTAGCCACCATGGGGCTATTCAGCATCTGAAACATAACTAGTACAACTGAGGCACTAAATTTTTTATTTTAATTTATTTTAACTTAAATAATCACATGTGGCCTGTGGCTACTCTATTAGACGGTTCAGCTAGATTATACGCTTAATGTCCCATGGACATGAAAATGGAGATGGTTGAGGACCAAGGAAGGTTTTCTGGAGATTCTGGGAAATGGACTATCTGACTTATCTAAGGAAGCCAGGAAGAATCAAGTCTAGTATCTCACGAATCTCTATGAATACTACTGATGTGGCTAAAAGACAAGCATCACTCCCATCTTACCAAATGGAGAAACTGAGATATAAATTCAATTAATTGCTATAAACAGTAACTACTATTTGTGAACTCTCTCCAGGTACACACGTTTTTACATGCAATCTTTACAACAATCCTCCACAGTAAACATACTGTCCTTCTTCTACTGGTACAGAAATCGAGGTATAAGAAGGGTGAATGCTTAGGAAAAGCCACATCACAAGTGAAGCCAAGATGTGAACTCAGACCTATTCTTAAAGCCCAAACAAAATACAGCTTAGGGCTTCAGCAAAGATCAATTTTCCTTTCTAGGTTTAATCAAAAGATTTTTTTTTCTTTTTTAAAAGATTTTATTTATCTATTTAACAGAGAGAGAGAAAGAGAGAGAGAGAGCGTGTGAGCGCACAAGCAGGGGGAGGAGCAGTGGGAAAGGGAGAAGCAGACTCCCTGCTGGGTAGGGAGCCCGACGTGGGACTTGATCCCAGGACCCTGAGATCATAACCTGAGCTGAAGGCAGCAGCTTCACCACCTGAGCTACCCAGGTGCTCCTCTTGCTTTTTTTCTAGTATTGTCTTTCCTGTTCAAACCCAATCTACTTTTTTGTGTGTGTGTGTGCATTTTCCCAGACCTTTTAATATGTTCTTAAGTGTATATCTGTATCTATTTATCATATATATTCAAATATATTCATATGAATATATTATATCTATTCTACATGTTTACAAGTATATCCATTTTAGCACAAAACAGGTCATTCTCTGTATACTTTTCAGAATTAGCATATATGACTTAAATACCTTCCAAACATGATATTTTTCTGTTTTCACAATATAGTTTCAATTATTAAAGTTATATACATACAAATGAAAACTTTCGCAGTACAGAATGAAAAATATGGCTTGACTACCCATAGACTTCTATGCCATATACCAGAAGTTCCCCTTTCATAATTTTGTGTGTGTGTGTGTTCTTTTTTTTTTTTTAATTGTTACTAATTTTTTTTTTCCAGTGTTTCAAGATTCATTCCCCATTCCCCACACCCAGTGCTCCACGCTTTAGGTGTCCCCAGTACCCACCACCAGGCTCTCCCATTCCCCACCCCCCTCCCTCCAAGTCCCTCAGTTTGTTTCTGTGTCCAAAGTCTCTGTTGTTTCGTCTCCCTCCCTGGATTACCCTAGTTCCCATTTACTTTCCTTCTCCCACTGTCCTCCAGGTTACCCCTCATGTACTGCAACAAAAGATTTCTTTTTAATGATTTATTTGAGAGGGAGAGAGAGCGTGCAAGCACGTGTGTACCTGAGTGGGGGGAAGGGCAGAGGGAGAGAATCTTCAAGCAGACTCCCTGCTGAGAACCAGAGCTAGAGCAGAGCCCACTCCCGGCAGATCTCATAACCCATGAGATCACGACCTCAGCCAAAACCAAGAGTTGGAAGATCAGCCCACTGAGCCATCCAGGCACCCAAGTCAACAAGTATTATTTTTTTGAGCCTTTGTTATATGCCCAACAGCATGTTAAGTGCTTGGGAGGGGGAATGCAAAGACAAGGAAGGAAAAACCATCAATATTACTGAACCTCAGAGTTGTATGGGCTCACTATTCTTCTCTAACAAAGGACATAAATTATTCAAGTACTCATAGCTAGCTCCTCTTGTATATTATAGCAATCAACTGGCCCAGAATAAAAAACAAGCTAATATTTTTAGCATTCAAAATCATGCAGAACCAAACCACACAGTTGTGAAAAAAAAACTGATAAATTAGACTTCATCATAATTAAAACTCTTATGCACCAAAAGACATCATCAATAAAACAAAAAGATAATCCACAGAATGGGAGGAAGTAATGGCAGATCATATATCTGACAAGGGACTTGTACCCAAACTGTATTTAAAAAAGAAAAAAAAAAACCTCTTATAATAAAAAGACAAATCACCTGTGCGCATTTTTGTGTGGACGTATGTGTCCATTTCTTTTTGGTCTAGGAGTGGACTACTGGATCATATGGTAATTCTATGTTTAGTATTTTCAGAAAGTGCCAAAGTTTAGCAAAGTTTGGTTTCAGCAATCCCAACAGCAGGGTAAGAGGGCTCAAATTCCCCCACAAGCCTATAAATACTTGCCATCATCTGGCTTTTTATTTTAGCCATTCTTGTTAGTATGAAATGGTATCTCATTACGATTTAATACACATTTTCCTAACAATCAGTGACGCAGAACATCATTTCATGTGTTCACTGACCATTTATGAATCTTCTTTGGGGAAATGCCTTTTAGTGTCCTTTTAGTTTAGACATATTCATTATGTAAGTTATATTCAGTTCAAAGAAACATAATGGAGAGGAAGACAAATTTTCTTTTTCTTCTGTTTTACTTATCACCACAATTTCTTCAGTTATCTCAAAATCTGCGCTAGAAATGCCCAGACTCTCTTGTGACGTGCCTGGAGGTTGAAGGCAGGGACTGTGGGCTCACCTGTGCCTGAAGCTCAGCTCTCCACTTCTAGGTGACCCTGAGCAAGTGACTTAATCTGAGCCTCAGTTTCTCATTCCCGCAAAACTGAATTCACACACACCACAGAGCTGTTTACATGAGCACACTATCTAGCACATGGTAGGTGCTCAACAAACACGCATGTTATTGTTTTTCTTATCAACACATCATCCCCATCACTACAACCCCAGCTTCTGCAGAAAGCTTGAAAACATGACTGATACATGTATGTTTTCCGTGGCCATGTAGTGTTCATTACTGCTCTACTCAATTTAATTCAGACTCCCAGTGTCTGAACAAGGGCTCCATATAATCCCCACTCATTTTCTCAGGGACTTAGACTTTGAAATAAGATCCCCCAAATTTTTCACTGGCTCACACAAATGTCACACTATCTCCTGGCAAAAGCAAATGAACAAGAGAAAAACAATCTTTTTAAAATAGGTACGTTTCTGTGGTTTGTTTTTAGAAGACCTGAATGAAGCTGAAAATGTCAGCATCTCCTCAGATATGCCTGGCAAATAGGGGAAAATAACACTGAATAAATGAAGTCGCCCACCGGAGGAGCTGGCCTGGCTGCAAAATGACCAGGCCCTGCGCCAGAGAATCACCAACGCCCACGGAGCAGAGCAAAGGGTAGGGGGACAGCACTGGCTGCCTCCTAGGTAAACAGCTGGAAGCTAACCAAGTTCAGAAAAACCCCTCTTGGGCACCAGGGTGGCTCAGTTGGTTAAGCGACTGCCTTCAGCTCAGGTCACGATCCCAGAGTCCCAGGATCAAATCCGGCATTGGGCTCCCAGGTCTGCGGGGAGTCTGCTTCTCCCTGTGATCTTCTCCCCTCTCATGTGCTCTCTCTCAAATAAATAAATAAATAAATAAATAAACAAACAAATTTTTTTTAAAAGAAAAAGAAAAATACCTCTCTTTTTTTAAGTCTATATGAAAAGGGAAGAGAAAGTGCATAGGAATGAACTCTATTCTGTAAGGCAAACATTGAGTTCTCCTTTTCCTTCTGCCAGGCAGAGGTGGTGGAACAAGACCCTGGAAAACTATCTGGGGTCCCAGGTGGACCACGCCTCATTACCAATGGCAGGCAAAGTACAGTGGTGACCTCTGGCTTGCCCACCCACATCACCCCTAAAGAGCCCAGATCTGCCAGTATGTCCTTCCGGCCACACATCTCAGAGAACACCTGGGAACGGGCCCAGGCACTTCAGTCTCCACACTCGTCAGCCACAAAAGTCCCAAACCTCAAAATACTCAAAGGAAGTCTGTCATGGGATTTACCTATCATGAGAACCTCTTTTAACCTCCAAGGAAACCTCACAGTCCCTGTAGGGCCTTCTCCTGGGCACTACCTAGCTCCTGCTTGGTAAAACATGGAGAAAAACAACTTCCTCACAGGAATGTGTACTGGGGCCAAATGGAGGTGCCCCCGAAATCTGAGGGGACAGTAATGTCCCTGTCATTCTGGGTCTCTCTTAAATGCTGTCTCTGTTCGGCTTCTTCCCACAATAAAGGCACAGAACTTGAGAGCTGAGAAGGGGCCCAGAGGAATGAAATAACTTACCAAAGGTCACAGAGCATGGAAGTGGCTGAGCCAAGACTCAATACCCAGCTTTATCCCCCAAAACTGGAAAGTACAGTTGTTCTGGATCACAATCCACTCTTTCCATTAAAGGAATATGGATTCTGAGCCAATAACAAGATTCAAATCCAGTTCTGTCCCCTACCAAAGTGTGTGACATCAGAGAAGTTCCTAAACCTTGGTTTCCTCATCCATCATAAGGGGCTAATTGAGGCACCAACCCTGTCAACTATTCCGAGTTTCTATGTAGTTTCAATATAGTTTCTAAAATAGGGTCTGAGAGGTGCATGGGTGGCTCCTAGTGATCCAGCCCCGTGTCCGGTGCCCTGCTCAGCGGGGAGCAGGCCCCTCCCTCTGCCCCTCCCCCCCACTCCTGTTCTCTCTCATAAATAAAATTTTAAAAAAAATTGTGTCTGAAGGGGTGCCTGGGTGATGCAGTCAGTTAAGCATCTAAGTTGATTTCGGATCAGGTCGTGATCTGAGCATCATGAGATCCACCACCCTGTGGGGCTCCTCACTCAGTGGGGAGTCTGCTTGAGATTTCTCTCACTCCCTCTCCCTCTGCCTCTCTCCCCGCTGCTTGTGCGTTATCTCTTTCTCAAGTAAATAGATCCTAAAAAATAATAGTGTCTGATGTTCTGATGTAAGTACTTTATAAAGCATCATCGACATCATCCTAAAACAGAGGGGAAATGAAAGTGAAAACATTGGGGATGACATGAAAAAAGAAAGCGGATGTGTGGTTACTAAATAAGTAGAATATCATTTAATTTTTAAAAAGTACAGACATACCAAGTCATGTTAACAGTGGCTAGTGGGAAAATGAAAGCAAAACAAGAACATGTTATACAACATTAGGGACATGACTCCAGTGATGTTAAAGAATCATCTACACACACACACACACACACACACGCTCCAAAGAGAGAGCAAAAGAAAATAAATGAAACAACAGCCATTCTCTGGGCAGTGAGATTACCGTTGACTTTTACTGTCTTACGCAGCAGACATGTATTACTTTGGAAATCAAAATAAAAGTAGGTTTTAAAGGTTATTTTTCTTTAAAATTTTTAAAGTTCATTTTTTTTTTTTTAGTAATCTCTATAGCCTGCATGGGGCTCGAACTCATGACCCTGAGATCAAGAGTCATGTGCTCCTCCTACTGAGCTAGCCAGGTGTCCTGAAACTTTTTTTTTAAAGATTTCATTCATTTGACAGAGAGAGAGAGAGCACAAGCAGGCAGAGTGGCAGACAGAGAGAGAGGAAGAAACAGGCTCCCCACCGAGCAGGGAGCCTGACGCAGGGCTCCAACTCAGTACCCTGGGATCAGGACCCGAACCAAAGGCAGTCGCTTAACCAACTGAGCCACCCAGTTGAAACATTATTTTTTAAAGAAGAAACCTGACACCAGACCAGGTCTCAGATGGCTGAAGGACTATTACAAGTGGCTGCAACGGGATAGGTGCAGGCCTTAGAAGCAGTGTTTGGGAGGGGAGACCTCGAGAGGAGAAGAACCCCAAGGCACCCCGCAAATGTGAAAGGTGATACCGGAAAGGATTGGGTCAGGGAGGGGCAGAGCTCTGCAAAACAGGAATGAAGTTCAAAAAGAAAAGGAGAGCGATGACTACCGCAGTCCCTAGTTTAAATGAGAGAGATTATGAAGGCCTAGGAAAAAAGGGAAAAAAGAGGATCCTGGAGAAAGCTAATCCACAGCCCACTTTCTTTCCCTGGCTGGAAAAAAAGGAACTGTTGGCTCGTAACTGGAGAGCAAGGCTGGGATAGGCCATCTGCATTAGGTGCTCTAAGCTGCTCCCCGAGTCTGAGACCATTACCTGATCCCAGTGAAGACCAAGAATTTCAGCAACCAGATGGAAGAAAGGGATCTTCTGATCCTGGGCCACTGACAGACATAAGCAGGACACAGAAGTAACTTGCCATGGGGTCTAAGAAGGCTGAGTGAACTGCAGCGTCTTTCTCTGGGTATCTCCCTGGCCTGACTTCAGTGCCCACGTCTAGCCTGAGTACTCAGCTTACCTCTTCTGCAGAGATTCCTTGTAGTGCATATGAAGGAAGAGAAGACACAGAAGAGAGGGAAGAGAGCAGCAGCGGGACCCTCCTGGCTCAGGTTCAAGGCCCATCTCTCCTCTGACATGCCCCCTAGCCTGTGGTGTGCCGCACAAGCACCCTTTCCCCCGAGCCCAGTACCCCTGCATCCTTCCCACCAGCTCCCTTTTCGAGCAGCAACCTAAGGTCATAGCCTTCTAAGGTTCATTCAGGTCACTCACCCAGTCTCCCTATTTTACAGGTGAGGAAAACAAGGCAGAAAAGAGAAGACAGGGTGTCTGCAACTATCACAGTCAGATGAGAACACCCACTAACCCAAGACTGTCTGATTCAGGGCCTTACCTGAGGTCACAAATCTTTGTGGTGACAGGACCAGGGTGAGAAGGTAGCTCTCTGGACTTGTGCCCCCCACCCCCCGCCACTCACCGCAGCCTCTGAACTGGAGAGCACACTCCGGCCCTTACTGTGAAAGCCCTGGTCCATTCCCCAGGCTCCTCCCAGAGACACAGCAACACATAAAATAAGCCAGAAGGCTAACTCAAATTCAGGTGTAATAGACAGGGGTGACTCTTCCTTCTCGGAAGGGATAATCATAACAGGAAACATCTCAATCCAAAAAATGATCCTACAATAGAGGACTGTTAGGACCTGTGATGACCTACAGGGTAACACTTAATGGATATTTGCACAGTCTTAAAGTACTTTCCTATAATATTAATGTGAATAAAAATATGATTAATTACTCTGGGGGGTTAAAAATATGCCCACAGATCCTCTGACACTCCTACCTCCAGGAGTGGAGCTTAAACCCCCCTCCCCTCTTGGGCTGGATTCAGTGATTCTCTTCTAATGAAAAGATCATAAAAGGGGGAAAATGATAAATTTATAGCAGTGAAACCTGGCAGACACTACCCTATAACCAAGTGATCAAGGTTAAGATCATCAGTGGTAAGTCATGTTGACAATATATATTCTCTGATAAGACAAAATGACAAGGCAATATTACCTCCTCTATACTCTTCCCCCAAATCCATAACCTATTTAATCACAGACTACAGAAATCCATTTCAACAGACATTCTACAAATCATCTAACCACTACTCATCAAAATTGTCAAGGTCATATGAAGCAAGATAAAAACTGTCCTAAGTTGGAGGAGAATAAGGAGGGATAACAACGAAATGCAACATGAACTGGATCCTGGAAAAGAAAAGAAAATTGGTAGAAAAGTAAGGGTATCGGAATGAAGTCTATAGTTAATAACTGAAGTTAACAGTACTGTGCCAATGTAAATTTCTTAGTTTTGATAAATGTGCCATGGTTATATAAAATGTTAATATTAGAGGAAGGCAAGTGAAGGATACACAAGAATTCCCTAAACTGTCTTTGCAACTTTTCCGTAAGATTCCTTTACTTCAAAATAAAAAAGTTTAGGGATATCTGGGTGGCTCAGTTGGTTAAGTGTCCCACTCTTGATCTCAGCTTGGATCTTGATCTCAGGAGTTCAAGCCCCATGCTGGGTATAGAGCCTGCCTAAAAAAATAAATAAATAAAAATTAGAACGTTTTAATGAAACGTTAAAAATGAACGCTAAAAATGAAACAAACGTGATGCTCCAAGAAGACGTATCATGCTTATGCTATGGCTTCCTCAGGTCCCCACAAAACCCCTAAATGTGTCCCATGGTCCCCAGTTTGAGAAGCATCACAGGATCTCTCAGTTATCAACCATTTACTATCATCAAGCCATGATGACTTCCCATTAAGAAAGAATGGTATGTATGATCCTAATTATTCAGTTGTCATTAGCAAGGAAGTACCTTTTCTAAATTCCATTTCTAAGACGAGCAAGATGGAAATAGGGATAAATCTCTGGGTATGGTGAGGTTCCAATTTGTTTTTCTGGCTGTGGTCCCATCACTTAGCACTTTGCTTAAGACTCACACAAAATCAGTTACCAATACAGCCAAACAACAAATTCTGAGTGCACATCAATATTAATCCATTTACAGAGAGGACTTTGCTTTCTCCTCTCTCTTTCTAAACACAGCTTGATAAATGCCTACTTCTACTCCAGAAGGTAAGCTGTCACCAGACTCTCAACTATCCATGAATGACAAGATAAAATCTTCCCGACAATCTTGAAGGAAAGCATTTCAAAATTCTCATCACCTAAATGTTTGCCTTTTACTTCATAGTTTATTTCTGTGATTTGGGGGCAAGTCTTTTTTGTTCTGTTTTTGTTTTAAAGATGCAGCAACGGATAGCTCTGCGAAAATGGCTCCCAATAGTCCACCCCTCTTGTGGGAGGGTGTTACTTCCCTGCCTCATAACTTGCTCTGGCCAACACAACGTGGCAGACTTGCCAGGGCACCAGTTCCAAACCCAAGCCCAAGAGGGTTCGTTTACTTCTGCTCACTCTATTGGAGCCATGCTCTCCAGCCATGAAAACAAACCAGGCTGTTCTGCTTTAGGATGAGAAAACTAGGGGCATAAAGATGAGCTAGCCTCTAGCTATCCCCCAGCTAACTCAGACACATGAGATATGTGGTCCTCACCGGGATCAGGTGATGGTCTCAGACTCGGGGAGCAGCTCAGAACACCTCACGCAGATGTTTTATCCCAGCCTTGCCCCCAGTTAGGAGCCAACAGTTCCTCTTTTTTTTTTCCAGCCAGGGAAAGAAAGTGGGCTGTGGATTAGCTTTCTCCAGGATTCTCTTTTTTTCCTTTTTTCCTAGGCCTTCATAATCTCTCATTCAAACTAGGGACTGCGGAAGTCATCGTTCTCCTTTTCTTTTTGAACTTCATTCCTGTTTTGCAGAGCTCTGCCCCTCCCTGACCCAATCCTTTCAGGCACATTTGCTTGGTGGCTTGGTGATCCCCCTGCTCCCCCCTCCCTTGATTTCCCCTTCCAAATGCTGCTTCTAAGGGTTTAGATAAAAATATATAAAATAATTGGAGAAAAAGGACAAATGCATAATATTCACTATACTATGACTCAGAGACACGATGCACTTTTCATTTGTTTCAATTAAAAAAAAATCTCTTAGTAAGTTCCTTTGCTTATTTAAGTCCACCAATGTGTTGTGGGAGTTTTTCTATGGCTTTTATACCTCTTGCTGCTGTTGAGAATAGAAGTATTTTTACCATCACAGCTAACAGGTTATTACTGGTATAATCATATTTCTTTTTTTTTTTTAAAGATGTTATTTATTTGGCAGCGAGAAACACAGTGAGAGAGGGAACACAAGCAGGGGGAGTGAGAGAGGGAGAAGCAGGCTTCCCGCCAAGCAGGGAGCCCGATGTGGGACTCGATCCCGGGTCTCCGGGATCATGACCTAAGCCAAAGGCAGTCGCTTAACCAACTGAGCCACCCAGGCGCCCCACTGGTATATCATATTTCTACTGCTCCTCATGCATATACCCACAAGTTAACTGGCTTTCATAAATTCTAGGAATGGTGTCATACCTTTTTTTCTTCCAAGTTTTTATTTAAATTCCTAGTTAACGTGTAATGTAATATTAGTTTCAAAGTGTAGAATTTAGTGATTCAACACTTACAAACACTACCCAGGTCTCATTACAACAAGCGCCCTCCTTACCCAGCACACATTTAACCCAATACCCCCATCCTGCCTCCAGCAACCCTCATTGTTCTCTATAGTTGAGAGTCTTTGTTTTCAGGGTTTGCCTCTCTTTTTCCCCTATGTTCCCCTGTTTTGTTTCTTAAATTCCACATATGAGTGAAATCATATGGTATTTGTCTTGGATTTATTTCGCTTGGCATAATACACTCTAGCTCCATTCACATCATCGCAAGTGGCAATATTTCATTCTTTTTTAGGGTTGAGTAATATACCACCATGTGACAACTTCTTTACCCTTTCATTCATCAGTTGATGGACATCTGGGCTCTTTCCATGGTTTGGCTGCTGTCAATAATGCTGCTATGAACATCTGAGTGCATGTAACCCTCCGAATCAGTATTTTTGTATCTTTGGGGTAAATACCTAGTACCCATATTTATTTTTTATTATTAGGTAATTATGTTGTTCACCTTTTTCTTCCTATTATCAACTACACATTAGATATATGTTTCATGCTTTATTGCACTGGCAAGCAATGCCAAAACAATAATGAATATCTTGTTTTTTATTTTAATGGAAATCTCTAGTGTTTCCTACATATATGATGTTAGAAGTTGGTTTAAGACAGTGGGAGAAGGAAAGTAAATGGGAAGCAGGGTAATCCAGGGAGAAAAACGAAACAACAGAGACTTTTGACACAGAAACAAACTGAGGAACTTGGAGGGATGAGGGTGGAGGGATGGGAGAGCCTGGTGGTGGGCACTGGGGGCACCTATTGCGTGGAGCACTGGGTGTGGGGAATGGGGAATGAATCTTGGAACACTTGAAAAAAAATTTAACAATAAAAAAAAAAGTTGGTTTAAGATACATGTACATGCACACGTTTTCCTTTCAGCTTACAATACACTTAAAGCATGCTAAGAAATATCTTATTTTTCTAAGAATTTTATTAGAATGGGTATGCATGTGGTTTATGTTACTGCAACAATTGACTACAGAGTCTGTTTACAGACTTCCTAAAAAACATGACTATATTCCCGGAATAAAATGTTATGCCAACACCCTGAAGGATTCCATTACAGTTTTTTTTCTAACTTTTTCATATACTTTATCAGGTTTTTTAAATCATATGACTAGGGTAGCCCTCCGACTTGAGTGTGATAGCAATTATATAACATGGACATTATCTGATATTTCTAAATTTAAATAAATTCACTAGTAAAATTGCAATACCAACTCATTATCTCATGGTAAGAAGGGGAAAATTCCAACAGATTAAGTTAAACAGTTTGTAGAGAAAGAAGGAAGGACTGTCAGAGTACTAACATTTCCACAACTCCTGCTAGATACAGCCCTTACCAAAGGGATCACTTTCCCTTTGAACTACTTCACCAATTCTACAACTCTAACCAGATGTGCAATTTTTTCAGGACAGTGCAGCTTCACTTGTGATAAAAGAAACACCTACTCTACAATACTTTGCTGATGCTGGGACTTACCCCTAACTTTGTTTTTTGTTTGTTTGTTTGTTTGTTTGCTTTGTCCTATTGCACCACAAACATTTCTCCATCTTTTCAAACAGTGTTATATAGGAAGGGAATGAAAACCCTGGTTTTTCCCTGTCTGAACATCAAGCCAACCACCTATCCATTCCCTTATGTATATATTTTCACACTAATGCTGCAGAGAAAGCAATCTGAAAACGTCAGTGGCATACAACAGCGGGTGCTTACAGCCCTTACTGTTGGGTGTGGTGGTCAACTATGAGACTCTGCTGCTCCTGGCTGGGATTACTTACCCTGGTTTAATTATCGCTGTGAGGTCAGCTGGTTGTTTGCTGATTTAGGTGATTTAACTCTCTCCTGGACGCACAGAAGCAGCTGGATCTTCTGGACAGGGTAAGGAGCAAGAATTGCCAAGTGAGCCATTTACGCATGTCCCAGGTGGGAGGGGAGGAAAGAGAGAGAGAAAGACTTCATGGCCGACACCAGAGACATGACTGGGTCTGACTCAGGGGCGAGTGACTGTTCAGAAACTGTGTTCCACATCTTTGCCTTCAGTGAATCAGCAGTACAGAAGAGAGGTTGGGACTATACAGAGTGACACCCATTAGAAGTGTAGCCTTCTCCATGTCAGTAGTAAGTTGAGGCAAGTCTGAGCTAAAGGTTTTGCCATCACCAGCTGCCTGACCTGGGGCAGGCTCTATACCTCTTAGGATACCTCTTAGGATACTAATTAAAAAAAAACCTCAAGGGGTTGGACAAGTCTTGGTGAAACTTCTAGCACCAACACGCCATGGCTATGGACTTTATTTTGTTACCCAGCTAAACTCTCTTCACATGCATTGACTCTTTAGCTCACCTTGTAGTAGAACTACTCACAGTTTAAAAATCAGAAGGAATGACACCAATAGAACCTTACACCCAACCTCTCGAGATGAGCATTCTACTACCATAGATGACAGAAAGCTGGAAAAGGATTATTATTCTGTCAAAGTGCCTTCATGTGAAGGCAACCAGATGTGCAAATTTTTCAGGACAGTGCAGGTTCACTTGTGATTAAAGAAACACTCAAATCCATTTCAAGCAACAAGGCCTCTGAATTCACTCCTGCTTTGAATTATCATTATTTTCTCCATTGTAATTCTTTTCTAAAGATTCAACACAGAGAAATAGACCAATGGAACAGAGTGGAGAGCCCACATATGGACCCACAAATCTATGGGCAAATCATCTTTGACAAAACAGGAAAAAATATCCAGTGGAAAAAAGACATAAATGGTGCTGGGAAAATTGGACAGCTATGTATAGAAGAATGAAACTAGACCATTCTCTTACACCACACACAAAGGCAAACTCGAAATGGATGAAAGACCTCAACGTGAGGCAGGAATCCATCAAAATCCTGGAAAAGAACATAGACAGTAACCTCTTTGACATCGGCCACAGCAACTTCTTTCAAGACACATCTCCAAAGGCAAAGGAGACAAAAGCGAAAATGAACTTCTGCGACTTCATCAAAATAAAAAGCTTCTGTACAGCAAAGGAAACAGTCAACAAAACAAAGAGGCAACCCACAGAATGGGAGAAGATATTTGCAAATGACACTACAGACAAAGGTATCCAAGATCTATAAAGAACTACTCAAACTCAACATCCAAAAAGAAGATGAACATCAAAAAATGGGCAGGAGACATGAAGAGGCACTTCACCATAGAAGATAGACAAATGGCTAGCAGACACATGAAAAAATGTTCAGTGTCACTACCTATCAGGGAAATTCAAATCAAAACCACACTGAGATACCACCTTACACCAGTCAGAATGGCCAAAATTAACAAGTCAGGAAACAACAAGTTTTGGAGAGGCTGCGGAGAAAGGGGAACCCTCTTACACTGTTGGTGGGAATGTAAGCTGGTGCAGCCGCTATGGAAAACAGTGTGGAGATTCCTTAAAAAATTAAAAATAGAGCTACCCTATGACCCTGCAATTGCACTACTGGGCATTTACACCAAAGATACAGATGTAGTGAAAAGAAGGGCCATATGTACCCCCAATGTTCATCGCAGCAATGGCCACAATCACCAAACTGTGGAAAGAGCCAAGATGCCCATCAACAGATGAATGGATAAAGATGTGGTACACATATATACCATGGAATACTATGCCTCCATCAGAAAGGATGAATATCCAACTTTTGTAGCAACATGGACTGGACTGGAAGAGATTATGCTGAGTGAAATAAGCCAAGTAGAGAAAGTCAAGTATCACATGGTTTCACTTACTTGCGGTGCATGAGGGGCAACCTGGAGGACAGTGGGAGAAGGAAAGTAAATGGGAAGTAGGGTAATCCAGGGAGAGAAACGAAACAACAGAGACTTTGGACACAGAAACAAACTGAGGGACTTGGAGGGAGGGGGTGGGGGATGGGAGAGCCTGGTGGTGGGTACTGAGGGCACCTATTGCATGGAGCACTGGGTGTGGGGAATGGGGAATGAATCT